>JASDQU010172149.1:0-15206 GCA_032191745.1 Picea mariana
GATACCTCCTAACTCAATTTATTTTCCTTCAATTGAAAATTTCATGAAAAGTTCTTGAAAATTAAAATCCATTGTTCCTAATGATTGTAACCATTGGAATCCTAGTACAACGTCAACACCACCCATGGGTATAACAATAATTGGACTATTCATTACATATTCCCCCATAGTAAGATTGATCTTATTGCATTTTCCTGGGCAATTGATAGTTCATTCATCTGCAATCATTACTTGAAACTCTGGCGCTGGATATACAAAGCAATTGAGATCTTTGGCTAATTTATAGTGAATGAAATTATGAGTACTTCCAGAATCAATTAGGACTATTACCTTTTTCTTTTTGATATATCCTTCGATCTTGAGGTTTTGAGGAGTTCTAATTCTAACCAATGCATTACACGATATCGTGGGAGTCAACTCTTCAGACGAAATTTCTTCTACATTTTCATCTTGAGATGGTTCTTGTTCTTGTTCTTGTTCTTCTTCCTCTTCACAATCTATGTAGAATAATTTCTTCTCACCACACTTATGTCCCTTACTGTACTTGCTGTCACAATTAAAGCATAAACCTTTTTCTTTTCTTTCCTCTAATTATTGAGGTGTCAACCTTGTAGGTTGAGGTTTTTTAGAGGAAGGAGCATTATTCTCTCTATAGATGTTAGGATTGGTCCTTCTAGTAGCCATAGCCATGTTTTTACTTTCAACATTTCTTGCCACCTTAAATGCATTCTCCAATGATTTGGGTTCCCAAAGGTGAACCTCATGTTGAATTTTATCCTTTAAAGTTCCTATGAATACATCAATCAAGTGCTCATCTGGAATATATGTTACCTTTATATTCAATCTTTGGAAGTTCTCAATGTGCTCTATAACTGAACCCTTTTGCTTGAGATTTATCAATTGGCTAAAGAAGGTATTGCTCCTTGTATCCTCATAGTGTGATATCATTTCTTTCGTGAAAATTGTCCAAGTGACGAGTGATTTGCGAGAACAAAACCATCGATACCATAAAAATTGATTGGGTTCTAAATATAAAGAAGCAATTCGTACCTTTTGTGTGTGTGACACATTATGTAGATCAAAGAATTGCTCCATATGAAGTATCCATGTGATTGGGTACTTGCCATCAAACTTCCTCATATCGATCTTAGGAACGTGGTTGGTCTTCAACCCATAGTTGGAGTTTCTCCATTCTAGAATCACCTTCCTTGTGTCCTCATCATGAATTTCATGGGATACATTTTCACTTTCAAGTGTCCTCTCTATTAGGAAGTTTTCCAATCCTTCCATGATCTCCCCTTTTAAACCATCCATCTTAGTATTTATTGCCTCAAACTTAGCTTTCGTTGAATCCATCATCTCTTGTAGTTCATCTTTTGTTACTATCTTCTTTTGTAAATCACTTATGTTCCTACGCATTTATTCACCTTAATAAAGAGTCCTTGTAGGATTTTCTGGAGGCTTATTTGGTGTAGAAGTTCCCTTTTTGGGTGGCATGTTGGCCAGGTATCACTTTTGAACCTTGATTTTGAAGTGGTTTTGCTAGACAATCTTTCTACTGCTGTATCTCCAAAGTTTCAGCCCTTCTAGGTATGAAACTTTGTTTTTTGTAGTTCTATGATATTTCTTCTCTGCAATGCCACAAGTCTGATCAAAATTGGATGTGCCAAATAGAATTTACAGTAACTTCCCCACAACTTCCTACTTTTTTTCCTTTCCAGGAGATCTAACTTGTATAGCGTGCCCCGCACAAAATAATTGATATAAAATTTTGAAACTCGTACCAGAAATACTACAGGCTGTCAACTATCTAATGCAACCAGTCTCACTCAATTTGGATACTCTAGGAAGAATTTATGATTGTCTTACCTGGAACACCTTCTTGAGACTAGTCAACAGGACTAGTTAGATATCCTATCTTCCACAGGGTGTATATAAAAATGTATGATAATACAGAAGATGAAATTTTTACCACAGATACCTTACTAATTTCTATAAATATCCTCCAGAGTCCAGGGTCTGAAACGTTACAGAAAACATTTTATAGCAAAAATTCTGCAATGACTTAGTTCAGGATAATTCCATAACCCTATCTTGCACAGGTTGTATCTCCAAAAGTATAAGGCCTCAGGAGCTGAAATTTTAACCCAATGTACCCTGATCCATCTACTAAATATTCTCCAAGTCATTCCTTCTGAAACATTGTAGAAAAAAAATTATAGCGAAAATACCAAGGTGTCTCAGATGTAGCAGCGAAACCCCAAGACCTTGAGCTCTGATGCCACATGTTAAGAACTAAATATCAATATAGCATAGAAAAACCTCAGAATGAGTACTCAATGCCTTGAAAAAGAGAGAAATTTAGATAATAAGCCTCTTCAAGGGGGAAACCTCCTTATGGCCACATAAATGTACAATTCCCAGATGATTCCAAATGAAAATGTCTCCTTGGTATATATAGGAGACTAGGAGGTATAATTACAACTAATGAAATAAAGCCAACATAAATAAAATAACATTACTAATGTAATATGCTCCAATTAAGGGGTAATGAGCCACTATTTAGGGCTTAATAGATATAGCTCAATTTATAGCCTCCAAATGGAATTGAAGGGTCGAGTCGAAGCATTTTCAGTAGATGGAAGGTCAAGGATCACAGATCTCATGACATGGAATGGACACCCGACGCAATTTTAATTTTTTGAGTGCCAAACCTGTTGTACGTAGGTTGTAGTGAAGCATCCCACATATGTACGTGTGCTGCATAACCAAGAGGTCACGTACATGTAAAAAATTGAGTTTTTTTAGCTCTGGAGTGATGGGAAATGAAATATGTAGAGGGAAATGGAAGGCCATCATAGCAAGATGCATGGAGTGTGGAAACATTTTCTATAATAGATTCCCCCTAATGTGTGAGTTCATAGGAGTATTTTTGATGGCCAAAATACATTATAATTCCCATAAGTGGAGTAATGAAGACTCAGCTCGAAGTAGTAGTTACTCATGAGAATATTACAATTCATAATGACTTTGTACACATGAATGCCAATCTGAATTACACTGCAGATCCATGTGGATATATATCAAATAGTTGTTCATGGCCATGAATAGCCAATACAAAGTGGACTTACGCCATAGGTTTTCATAATCATGAACAAGACACAGTGGAGTCTATTCTCAAAATCAACCGAAGATATATGTATACTACAGAGTACAATCTAATCTTCCATGATCATTGAAGTCATATAGGTACTCGTCCAGTGAAATGCAACAAAAAATATGGGGTGTTGCTACTGTAAGATGGAGGTCTTCTACACATCCGTCGAAGGTGCAAGTCTACATTATGTGAATAGAGGAGTTGAATTCGAACACAACGAGACTTTGTTTGATTACTGGTCATTAATTTATACCGTTAACAAACACAAGACAACCAACTGATAATGAAAGTAGGTGTCAAGGCACTGAGTAGATTCAACAAGTGTGAATAAGGGTGAAGAAGTCAAATACTTGAAGAATCCATCGATCAAGATACATTAATGTATTCCTAATTGTCGATGGTGGGATAACCTACCACTGATGGCTGCAGCCTCTAGGTACTCATAGGACTCTATATCTTATTTCCATAATAGATGAGCTGAAGTTGATCGAAGGACACCCATTGAAAGGACAACATTAAGGCATCTCTCATCATCCATCATGAGGTACAAATCAATATCTTGATAATTAGGAGGAGCTCGGATGAATAGGATGTTCACGAACCAATGCCCATGTGCACCTTTCACCTACACCAGATGAAAGTAGTGCACGAAAGAGACCCTCTAAATAGTAGCCAATAAGGAAAACTTTCAACAAAGGAGAGGAAACCACCAATAAAGCTAATGGAATCCAAGACACTACACGAATCTCAAGGTGTGAGTAGATTTTTTGTCATCGAACACGAGGGAAACCCCCCAGTCAGTGACCAATGAGGAGGTGTCATATGTTGGGTTCAAGGTTATCTACCAATGATGAAAGTGGTCCCAGGGTGCAAGGTAGAACAATAGCTTCATGTGATTATGAGATACACTGAGAGTATGGCCGACATGCAAAGTCAAGAGTTCTTAGGAATGGCCAACACATGCTTTAAACTTCCTTTGAACAAGATCATGAGACATATGGATAACTCATGCAAAATATACTTAACACTGATCATTGAAAAAATCTTGCAACACAGGAGGCATCAACAAACTCTCCATGGAAACTGGAATAATAACCAGTAGGAGGAGTAAAATCTAAGTAATGATATCATCTTCATAAGGTCATGCTAAACCCAAACATTGGATGAAAATGGACTCAATATTTTGTGCTCTGTTCAAAGGCGTCAAGACTGTTTCTGATAGGAGATAATATTATTTTCCCACCTGTATTTTTTTTTGTTTTTCATAGGCAAAGAAATGATATGATACAGGAGAGGAAACGAGTTTCATGAATAAGAAACTAGTTCCAAGAAGTGGAACATACCTATGCTCAATGCAAGGGAATTCATGCAGGGCATGAGCACTCGGGGGGATGTTTCCTTTATGGGTAAAGGGTGTCAGGATGCGAAGGATATATGGAAGGTACTGCTTGGATAGTGATGAGAATCATTGAGGAAAGAGGATTATAACGAGAAAGCGGGAGCCGAAAATAGGCTCAACAGTTCAAGCAGGATAATGGAATGCAATTACAACTTAACTCAAAAATGTTCTTTTTCGTAGATTTAGTTCCCTAAGCCCGAAAAAGTATAAAATAATACCCAGGAGAACTCTTCTAGCCAATGGCCATTGGCGACAAGAGTATTATTTTTTCGTAAATAGTCTACTTGGTCTGGAAAAGGGTTAAACTTATACCAAATAGACATCCTTTCAAAAACCTTTAACGAGTGTGAAAGAGACAAGTTCACTCGACAATATTTTCTTTTTTTCGGGAGTCGAAAAAGAGATTAACCAAGACTCGGGGGGAGTCTCATAGGTAGTATTCAAAATGATATTGAGTAAGAAAAATGGGGTTCGAATGCAAAGTCATATTGGGACTATAAGGAACTCTCTGTCCTATAGAATAACTTTTGCATGGGCACCAAATGACACAAGGTTTCTAACTAGGGTACCATGTTTGGTAAGTCTCTACCACTAAATAACAATGCTTATAGTAGCAGTGAGAAGGTTATGTGTTGCTAATAAATGGGTTCGTACCTAGGGCATATGAATCATGCTCAATGGACGATGCATAAATGAAAAGCGAGGTGAGAACCTAACCTATATGTTGATGATAGAATATACATGTCGGAGGCACAAACGGATAATACTATGCTGGAAATATGTTAAAAAACCATGAACAAAACTAGGTCTTTCACTGTGTTATTAGTCCATAGGAAAATACTATAAAAAATTGGTTTTTATATATTTCATTATTTTTTGTTTTGTTTAATTTGATAAAGGCAAACAAAAAACATTTTGTCTTCAGGTCAACTTATATATTTTATAATGGATGACTGTATAAATTTGTTTTCTTTACTTAGTTACGCAACAAACGCCAATCTAGAATGTAATTAGCATATGCATCAGATACATGATTAGAACTTCCAAGGATGTGACTATAAGTAATAAAATCAAACTATCATTCCAAAAGTCATACTCGTAGGAATCATCAGAGTAGAGTGGGATCTTTCACATGGTAAGTGTTGTTCAACTGACATACAACTAACTGCAAGTCTAGGAAAAATTCTAAAGATCGAACACCATGGGAAATGGCGTCACGTAATATCTCGATAACGGCTCTATACTCAGGCACATTATTCGTTGATGGCTCCAGATGAATGCCACCTGAAGACACTAGTTTTCCCTCGGGTGAGTAAATAACCCAAGCGGTGGAAGCCAGGTTTTGTGTATGATGACTGGCACCATCCACGAATCCTAAGTAAACCAAAGATTTCTTTGACGTCTGCCAACCAAGGGAAAACTCAATAAGCAAGCCGATGACACAAAGAAAAATATAAAGAAGTATATACACTGAGATACACTAATATACAAAGGTCGCACCCAAGTTTGGGGGCTCAAGCGTAATACCTTTTAAGGTAGAGCCCATTTCTAGGCTCATCCATCATATTCCCCTCATAATCCTCTAATTTGTAGGCTCCTTTATCTAGGACACATCGCACAATATAAGGATTGTGTTGTTACGTTTTGAGCTATTTTTAGGCTTCTTTTCAATTTACTAGATAACAATAGCATAGGTAGGATCACTAAGAGAAAAACAATCACAAGATACACAACATTTATCCTCAGAAACCCTCATGGGGGAGAAAACCCAAAAAAAACTTCCTTAATATAGATATCCAATACAAGTCCAAGACAATAAACCAAAACACTAGAGAATATCCAACACTAATAAATGTGACTCTCTCTTCCTTCTTCTCCCAACTGCAGCTACCAAACTTGCGCACTTGATGAGTGAATTAGTGAGTGAGATAATGAGGCGCTATCCTCCTTTATTTATACTAGCTGGCAGGCACTAGAAAGGTGTCTCTTCATTGGGCAGGGCTGACTTGTCTTCTTAGTGGTTAAAACCACTTTAATTAGGCATAGGGGGCGACTTCTTAATTTGCATAATACAATTAGGGTTTGACCAATCCGCAAAAGGGGATTTGGTTAATTACAATGCTCGACAAGATCAATCCAAAAAATGGGATTGATCTAAATAATAATGACTCAATAAATAAATAGAATACTCTTTGCAGTTACAATATTTCAACACTCCCCTTAACAAGAAGGGTATTCTACAACATCCTCAGGAGAGAGAGAGGGAAGAAACATCAACAACATATGGAACATTGATTGGCATATCTATAAATCATCGAAATTTTTTATCATCATCAATATCATCATCCACAACAAGGAGTTGGACTAGAATCATCATCAATATCATCATCCACAACAAGGAGCTAGACTGGCATCATCATCATCATCTGCATCAACATGGATTATTATAAAAATAATACATCATCATCATCAATAAAAACACAAGTTTGATACAACATCAACAACAACGGCATCACAGCACGAAGGTTGGAGCATCATCAACATCAGCACTAGGCTGGAAATCTTCAGCACGAAGCTAGAAATATTCAGCACGAAGTTGGAATCACAACAACATCAGCAAGAAGCTGGGAATCTTCAGCATGAATCTGGCATCTCAACAACATCAGCATGAAGTTGGCATCACAGCAACATCGGCATGAAGCTGGCATGACAACCAATACAAACCTGGAAATCTTTAGCACTAGGCTAGCATCACAATATATCAACACGAAGTTGGAATCACAACAACATCTTGTGGTACTCTCACATATCCAAAGGATCTGCCCAGGAATCAAAATATTCCATAGGATGTAAAATCCTAATGGAGCTACCACTACTGACCAAAACTAGCATATACATGCACAAGTACTCTAACAACCCATCCTTACAGACCTTCGGGATCTGTCCAGGGATGATTAGTCCCCTAGGATATAAGATCCTAACTGAGCTACCCGTTATTGGTCAGGATATCATAGTATCATCATCACTACTCCCCCTTTCAAGGGAGGTCCTTTCGGACTATACCAAACTTGTCTTGAAAGTATTTAAACTTTACACGAGACAGAGGATTGGTCTACAACCTGCTCATCTGTGCCAACATATTGGATCTTTAAAGATCCCCTCTACATCATATCATGAATGAAGTGATATTGGATCTCTATGTGCTTCGACTCATCATGGAACACATCATCTTTATACAACTCTGGTTATCACATAGGATCACTGTGGCTTTCATCTCCAAATCATATAGACATGTCAACAACATCCGAAGCCATATGGCTTCACAACTGGCGGAACATGTTCCAATATATTTTTCTTCTACTTTGATGGGAGCAATATTGGATTGCTTCCTACTCTGCCATGAAGTCATGGCTGACCCCAGAATGAAACAACATCTTGAGGTGCTCTTTCTATCAAAGACACTTCTAGCCCAATATGAATCTATATAACCACTCAGTCTGAAGTTATGATCTCTAGTATAACAGAGACCAAAATCCAATGTACCCTTAAGGTATCTCATCACATATTTTGCATCATCAAGGTGAACACATTTGGGTTCTAGAAGATACTAACATAAGGAAAAGCATATATCTGGCCTGGTATTCTTTAGATATATCACTGCACCAATAATATGTTTGTACAGAGTAGCAATAGCCAATTCTGATGAGGTATATACCAGGAGCTTCAATTTCGTTTTCCATGGGTGTGTACATGGATTTACATTCCAACATGTCAAACTTCTTCATTATTTCAATTGCATACTTCCCTTGGTTGAGGAATATTTTCTCTGGGCTCTGCCAAACTTCAAGGCCTAAGAAATAATGCATTAGGTATTTAATCAAACTCTGTAGCGAGCATCTTCTGCAATCTATGATCAACTTTTCTTCATCTTGTCAAGAATACATCATCTACATATAATAGCAACATCACTGGCTCATCATTCATAACCTTGAGGTAAAAGTTAGAATCATATTTACTCTTAGTAAAGCCCAAACTTTTTAGAGAACTATCAATCCTTCCACACCAAGCTCTTGGAGCTTGATTCAACACATATAGAGCTTCATTCAACCGACAGACATGAATCTTTCAATCTTCAAATCCAATTTTTCACATCATATTGTACCAATCTGGTACACTTGCTCAACTGCAACTCAATTTGCACAATCATGTGTTAGCTCTATGTGCTTTCTCCAAGGCACTATCTGTCTTACTGTCTAGGAGTATTTCCTCTACAATTGTTCCTCTGGAAGTAGGACTCTGCACCTGTAGTTGCTTTGAAGTTGAGAATGGATGCTCCATTCTCACTATGACTGCTGAAATCTGAGAGTAACTCCTCTACTTCATCATGGTAACAACTTCATCTGAAACTAAGAGTGGCCCAATAACTGATATTAAAGGTAGCTCTTCTTCTTTCATGGAGTTAACTCTATCTTTTATTGTAGTCATGTCTCCATGAACCAACTAATGTACTACACCAACTTCCACTTAATTTTAAATATGGGGATTTCTCCCCCTACATCGTATACTGTCATGTTTGTTTTGGTTGTCTTCATGAATATTGGAACTATTTCTCAATTACTGGAGTAATTGTCTCATCATAGTCTTCTCCCTCTTGTTGGGAGAATCCTCTGGACACACATCAAGATTTTTACATCTGCAACATGCTTGATCTGTATAGATCAATCTTGGAAGTCAATACTGACTTCTCTTCTAGTCTCACGGAAGAATCCATATCCTAGTCTTTCTAACTGGATTCCTTCTCTATCACTGAAACAAGGAAATCTTCTCAGAATATTTCATATCTCCTAGAAGTTTTTGAAGCTACGATATAATATTCTCATGGAATTTTTCTCCCGGTCCTGGAAGTTGTCTCTTCATCTAATCCTTTCTAAGATCAGGCTTACTCTTGATTTCTTCTGAGTCTACAAGGACTTCATCATCTCTTACAAGGTATACTTTGTGTTGAATACCAAGTTTAATATGAAAATCTAAGTCATACTTCAAGTGAATTATGCTTCCCGTCAAGGTGGCTTCATTATCCTTTGACTAATTCTTCTGTGAGTTCTATTCTAATGTTTAGTCATCTTTGGAGCCATATTCTCCTTACAATCAATCTCCATATGAGATACTCTGGATCTCAAAAATAAATTATTCTTCATCTTCTTTGGTACATGGATGTATATCGTCATGTACATGACTTGGGTAGTCTACTTCATGTCTCATCTGCAACCTTCACTATAGCTTCCTCGGGGTTATCACCTGTGACCTTAAACGAAGTCAACAAAACGACAAGCAAGAATAATACTCTTTTGATAATAGTAATAAAAAAATAGCACGAATAATCATCACAGTATCTCCTTTATAGATTTCACTTGTGAACTATCTGAAATAGAGATCAAAAGTAAGAAATACAATACGAAATGAGATCAACACTCTTCTAGTGTTGTGATCAAACATTCATCCAAGGTAACCTGGAACCAACTCAAGAAGTTTCTCCTAGAGGAGATGTTAGTTGTATCGAGTAAATGATTACATTAAGAATTTATCTCAATATGCTCACATGCTACCACGTATAATAATTTTCAAAGACTACTACCTCAACTATAGTGTTTACTTGTCAAGGGGTAGTTATCAACTTGTCATGTGCAAATTTGAATCTTATCAACTTAATTGATAAAACCTGGAACCTAAAGTCTTGTCCTCAAGAATGAGTTTGTTGATTTTTCTTCCAAGTCTCCTTCACTCAAGATGAACAGTGCTTTCTTCAACATGTCTTATGTACTAACTAAATATGTTATCCTGATAGAAAGTTGGGTAAGAGAATAAACTCTATGATATCAACTTTAATCCATCTAATACCTTGACTTTAATTTTAACCAAAGGTCAGTATGATGGTCATAGCTTCAACATACAACCTAGATCAAAATAATGTAATAACAAATAGATCCATATCAGAATAATCAAAGCTGGGTTGCATTATTCCTCTAAAAGTGTTGGATCTTGAGATCCTTCTGGATCTATGGCAAGAGATCCCTTCTCTTGCAAATACCCTATAAATATTAACAGTTTAAACATATGTGAATACATACCTATGATAGTATTTGCAGGTAATGGAACCATCTGGTAGCAACGGTAATAATTACCAACTCTTAAAAACTTCAAGGGTGATTACAATTGGTACTAAAGTTGATACTTCAACTGATGTTACAACTGCAACTGATTCTAAAACTGCAACTGCAACTGGAACTTAGGGTTTTATGAGGAAACCCTAACTTTTCAAACTTCAAATTTGGAATTCTGATCCAGGGGATAGATGCATGGAGTTGAGGCAAGTAAGTTGGTGCAGTCAGATTTCTAAAAATCCAGATTTTACCCCTTGAAATTGAGCTTACGAAAATTTGGACTCGTACTTCTGGTATTGGTTCTAGTTTCCTGGTTTTCTGGTACTAGTCAAAACTAGGGTTTGACTTTTTGAAGTATCTGTCCATTGAAAAGGTGTTCTCAAGGTGCCAAAGAGTTCTCTAGGCTAGGGTGAACTTTTCTAGATGGTTTTTAGGCTGATATTCCTCTTCAAAAAAAATCCCTAATTTTCTTGTACGGCAACAGTGACGTTTTTCTTTATCCAGTGAAAGATGCTCTCTTCATCTTAGCTCTGAAACCATGTTAATTTTTGAGCTATTTTTAGGTTTCTTTTCAATTTACTAGATAACAATAGCATAGGTAGCATCACTGAGACAAACACAATCACAAGATACACAACATTTATCTTGGGAAACCCTCATGGGGGAGAAAACCCAACAAAAAATTCCTTAATATAGATAGTCAATACACTACCAAGACAATAAACCAAAACACTAGAGAATATCCAACACTGAGAAATGCACATCTCTCTTCCTTATTCTCCCAATTGCAGCTACCGAACTTGCGCACTTGATGAGCGAATGAGTGAGTGAGATAATGAGGTGCTAACCTCCTTTATTTATACTAGCTAGCAGGCACTGGAAAGGTGTCTCTTCACTGGGCAGGGAAAGCTTGTCTTCTTAGTGGTTAAAACCACTTTAATTAGGCCTGGGGGGTGACTTCTTAATTTGCATAATACAATTAGGTTTTGACCAATCCGCAAAAGGAGATTTGGTCAATTATAATGCCCGACATGATCAATCCACAAAAGGGGATTGATATAATGAATAATGACTCAATAAATAAATAGAATTCTCTTTGTAGTTACAATATTTCAACATGTGCCACGTGGGGTTGAACTTACCTTCCCCCAATGGTTCTTTGTCTTGGTCATAAAGGAGAACCAAGCCACCCCCAGCGTACTATCGTGGACAAATAGATTTATCGTATTGAACCTTAACAAAATGTTTATTCACTTCGATAGTCGTAGAGGCATATCAACGCTTCTCATCGAGGTTCTCTTGGTGCATGAGTCATGTTTCAAGATCATATGTGTCGGGTAGGATCTCAATTACCAATTTAAGGGAAGGGATTACACATTCAATAGGAAGAATCGACTCCACACCATGTACTAACTGAAATGGAGAGAAACTGGTGGAAGTATTTACCGTGGTTCGGTGTGCCCAAAGTGCATGGTAACGCATCACATGCCAGTCATATTTACTCTAAATGATTTTTTTTGCAAAATGGTCTTGATATATTTATTCACTGCCTCTACTTGTCCATTTTCCTGGGGATAATAAGGGGAATAATGACTGTGTGTAAACCCCAGTTTCAATGCTAACTCCGTCATCATTTAATTATGAAAGTGACTTCCATGATCATTGACAGTCTCTTTTGGGATTCTGAAGTGGGCTATAATATGATTGAATACAAAGAATGCTAGAGTCTTACCATCAGATTTAATGGTAGGCATGCCCTTTTCCCATTTAGTGAAATAATCCACAGCCACGATAATATGTTGGTGCCCTCCAGCTGAGGTTGGGTTGCAGTCCATAAAATACACCTCCCACTTGGTGAAGGGACCGACATTGATGACTGGGTGAAGAGGGGTTGGGTGCGAGCACATTTTCTGAGTGAATACTTGGAAAGGGTGACACTTCTTGTCTGCCTCAATGCAATCTTTAAAAATTGATGGCCAAAAATATTTGGCTCGCAAATTCTTTTGGGTTGTCGCAAGCCCGGATAAATGACCACCACAAGCCCCACTGTGACAGTCATTGAGAAAAACTTCAACCTCATCGTGAGTCAATAAACGACATAAAATATTATCCACCCCTCGACGATACAAAGCATCGCCAATAATAAGGTAGTTTTTAGCTTGATGACATATACGTCGTCGATCATCTCTCGACAAATGTTGGAGGAGCTTCAAGGTTTGAAGATAGATTAAAATATCTCCATACTAGGGCTCTGAAGATGAGATAAGGAAAATATGTTCATCCACGAATGAATCATCATGAAAAATATCCTCATCCAGTCTAGGGAAGTCTGACATTAGCTTGGAAAAAACTAGCGACTTCTTAGATTTCGCAGAACCAAAATTGAGATCAAATTCTTAAAAAATAACAATCCACTTATTGTATTTCCCCGCTATGATATGCCTATTAAGGACATATTGAAATGGATTGATATCTGCAACTACAACAATTTTTCAGAGTAAGATATAATGTTGTAATCGTTGAAACACATGTACAACGGCCAAGGCTAGACTCTCTACATGAGATTATCTGAGTTCAGGACCAAATAGATTTTGACTAAGGTGGTATACAATGTGCTCATGGATCTCATCATCCTCCTGAACCAGTACCATACCAATCATCCCTTCAGAAATGGTGATATAAAGAAAAAAGTTGATAATGTAGTCTGGGGGCTTCAGCAGAGGTGTCGATACCAAGGATTTCTTAAGAGCATTGAAGGATTCATGGGCTCGCTCATCCCATATGAATGGAGTGTCCTTATTCAAAAGATCCATGAAACATTTAGTTATATTGGCATAGTTCACTATGAAACAACGTAGGAAGTTATCCTTCCCCTGTAAACCCTAAAGTTGTCGAATGTTGCACAGGGGAGGCAATTGAAGTATTGCCTCAACCTTCATAGGATCCACCATGATCCCATGCTCAGATACTATGAATCATAAAAGAGGATCGGACCTAACACAGAAGATACACTTGTGAGGGTTCAACCGAATGCAATAATAATGGCATGTCTCAAATAATATTTGAAGGTGAGTCAAGTGATCTACCCTCTTGCGAGAGTGAGCAGCAAGATCATCTAGGTAAGCTTCGAAAATATGCTTAAGATTGTGAAATGCAAAGGTCATGTCACATTGGAAGGTCGCTCTAGATTTTTTAAGAGCGAAAGGAATTTTCCGGTATGCAAAGGTACCCCAAGGACAAATAAACGTCATCTTTTGTTGATCCTCGAGTTTGATCTGAATTTGATTATAACCTAAAAATCCATCCATAAAGGAAAAGACTTCGCTTCTCACACACTCATCAAGAATCCGGTCAATAAAAGGAGTGGGAATTTATCTTTAGGACAGGCCTTGTTCATGTCCCTAAAATCCATGCACATGGAGATGGTTTCTTGCTTTTTATCTACAGGAATGGGGTTGGACACCCATTCGGTGTTATGAGGAAAATCTCTCTATGGCTAGGGTGAACCACAACAAACAGGTATGATTGTAGAAATCGACTCAATTCCAACATATGCCATATAAACTAATGTGCAAGAGAGGTAAGAAAGAGGCCTACCTCGTCCAAAAGTTTGATGATGTCCATCGTTGAGCACTTTGACCCAAATCTTTATACCTACAACAAGTTCTCAACAAACAAGCAAAGCAAGTATATAATGATAATATAAAATGTTAGCACATTAGATAGCATAATCCATCAATGTACAAAACAAACATGCCCACGGATCATAACACATATATTTGCAAGATATCAATTGGACGGGAAAGGAGTATTTCTATTGATAAATGATCAACATAATTGAAAACATTATAGACTTTTGTGTCGGCACGGTTCGGAACCAAGAAACCGAGTTCCTTCCAACTAGGACTCCACCAAAGGCAAGCTCATATAAGGGAGACAAAGAGGTTATCCATCAATAAGGGAAGATCTTGGGGGTTGAACACTGTGTTCGGACTTAAAGGACAAAGGGATGCAAACTCAATAATGAAGTAATAATTTCTCCAGAGTAACTTTTCTCTCAAAGTTGAATTCTTTCCTCCTTTTCCATAGCTTGGAATTGGATTCTTTATAGCCTTCAAAATGAAACTGAAGGGCTGAATCAAAACATTTCTTGTATATGGAAGGCCAAGGATCAGAGATCTCTTGTCGTGACATGGAAACCTGACATTTAATTTTGATTTTCTGGCACAAATCCTGATGTATGCAGGGTGTAGTGGAGTAGCCAGCATATACACTTGTTGTATATCTTGCAAGGTGCATACAAGTGGAAAAATATTTATTTGTGTCTCTGGATTTATCAATCAGGGAAAGTAAGTCTGCATGGGGGAATGGAACAAGGCCCTCTCTACAAGATTTCATAGGGTGAGGCAAATCTTTCTCTAACAGGTGCTCCCTAATGTGTGAGGTCAGAGGAGAATATGTGATGGCCGAAATACATTATAAATAACCC
>JASDQU010172151.1:5506-20892 GCA_032191745.1 Picea mariana
CACAGATAGAAGTTTGGAAAACTTTGCTTCTGTAAGAGACTTTGTGAAAATGTCATCAACTTGATCTTCTGTAGGGAAAAATAGCACTTCAATAACTTGATCATGAATGAGCTTTCTGATGAAGTGCATGTGTATCTCTATGTGATTGGTGTGCTGATGTTGAACTGGGACATTGGAAATATTGATGGCACTCTGATTGTCACACCAAAGGTTGGTCGGATGCTGCTACTGGAATGCAAACTCTGAAAGGATCTGTCGAAGCCACAAGGCTTCATGACTTGCATTTACCACTGCTTGGTACTATGCTTCTACTGAAGAAAGTGGAATAGCCTATTGTTTTTTATAGGCCCAAGTGATAGGTCGTGAACCAAGGATGAAAACATAACCTGCAGTAGAATTTAGATCATCAGGGTCGCTGACCCAATTTGATTAAGTGAAACCAACCAATAAAGGAGCCCCCCCTTAAATGTAATGTATCTTGAACTGAACTGTACCACATACATAGAAAATTGTCCTTTTAGTTGTTTTCCAATGGATTTCATGGGGTGTTTTCGTATATTGGGCAACAAGACCAACATCAAAGGAAATATCAGGACTTGTATGAGTCAAGTATAAGAGTCTACCAACTAACTAACAGTACAGAGTGGCATCAACTTTGAGAGAAGTACAAGTGGCAATAATATTGACTCCAGATTGGAAGGGATAAGGGACTAGTTTACAATTATCCATGTGAAATCATCGAAGAGGGTCACAAGCATACTTAGACTGAGAAAGAGACATTCCTTCATTGGTTTGCAAAACTTGGAGGCTAAGGAAATAGTGAAAAAAACCTAAGTCTGTCATTTCAAATTTATTTGTAAGGCTGGTTTTCACATGGTTTAAAAGTTTTGAGTCACTACCAGTAAGGATAAGGTCATCAACATAAAGGACAAGGATTATGAGATGGCTTGCTACTTTCTTGCTATAGACATTAGGATCAGAATGGCATCTAGAGAATCTGATGTCAATAAGAAAGTTGTCCATTTGGGCATACCAAGCTCGGGGAGCTTGCTTAAGACCATAAAGAGATTTCTTAAGGTGACAAACAAGGATAGAGTCATTCTGGAAATAGACAGAAGGTTGTTCCATGTAGATTTCTTCTTTCAAATCTCCATGCAAGAAGGCAGATTTAACATCCATATGATGGACCTCCCATTTATGTGAGGTAACAAGGGCAAGAACAAGGTGGATGGAATTCATTTTGGCTACTGTGGGGAAAAGGTTTCATTATAGTCAATTCCTTCAACTTGGGAAAATCCTTTGGAAACTAATCGAGCTTTGTGTCTTTCAACACTTCCATCTGATGCATACTTAGTTTTGTAGACCCAATTACATATGATAAGTTTTCTTCCTTTTGAAAGAGGTAAAAGATCCCAAGTATCATTGGTCATTACAGAATGATATTCTTCATTCATTGTTGTATCCCAATATGGATTACCTGAAGCTTCTACAAATGTCTCTGGATCATGAGTCTATGAAACTTGAGCCAAAAGAGAAGAGGCTCACTGGAACTATGAATGTGTCCGACGTTGATCTGAAGGATCACTAACAATATCACCAACTGCTTCTCGTGTTGAACAGACCCATTTAAGAAGTTGTGGAGTTGGTGCTGGTTCGGGTTCAAAGGACTCATTTGGAGGAAGGTGAGCAGGCGGAGGTGGATTTTCATCCTCGCTGTCATCATCTGAAGAAGAAACCAGAATAGGAACAGAAGAAGGCACAAATGTCGAAGATGGATCGTAGGCCAAAGAAGGTAGAATCATTGAAGTAGGCTCATAGGCCAAGAGATTTTCATCAAATTTAACATCTCTTCTAATAATAATNGCAATGCTTTCCTTTTCTCATCAGGAATGTGAGCCCATGTTATACTGCCAAATACATGGAAGTGACTTACATCTAGTTTAATTTTAGTCCAAGCTTCTTCCGATGTTATATTTTTAAGAGCCTTTGTGGGAGTGTGATTTACTATGTAATTTTCACAGTTGATTTCTTTTGCCAAATACTTTAGAATTAATCCCTTAGATTGGATCATACAATTAGCCATTTATTTTAATGTGCGGTTCTTTCTCTCAGCAACATCATTTTGTTGTGGTGTATATGGAACAATGTGTTTCATTTGGATGCCCTGTGTAGTGCAATAACTTGTAAAATTATTGTTCACATATTCGCCTCCATTATATGTTCTTAACTTTTGAATTTGATGTCCAGATTACTTTTCTACAAGGGCCTTGTAGGCCAAAAACTTGTCAAAAAAATCTCTCTTAAGTTTTAAGAAGTAAATCCAAGTATGTCTGGAAAATTCATCAATGAAAGTTAAGAAATACTTGCACCCATAAAAATAAGGAGAAGAATGTGGACCACACAAATCATCGTGAACAAGCTGCAAAGGGACAGAGGTGTGCCAAGAGGCACGTTTGTCAAAACTGTCCCGATGATGTTTGCAAAGAACACAATTGGCACAAACACCATCTATGCAAGAAACAAGAGGAAGACCAGTCACAATTTGCTGATTACATAGTTGTTGCAATGAGCGATAGTTTAGATGACCAAACTGCTCATGCCAAAGTTTGTTCAATTCATCGTTATGAGTAACAAAAACTGATGAAAAAGAAGATGACCCAAAGTTGTCAAACTTGTACAACCTGGTAATATCATCAACAATTCCAGTTGCAAGAACATGCTTAGGATATTTTAGATCCTTGATTACAACTTGGTGAGGTGAAAACTCTATGGTTTTACCTTCACCTGAATGAGTGATTTGATATACTGATAGAAGGTTACAAGAAATACTTGGAACACATAATGAATCATTGAAATGACTGTTTTCTACTTGAATTGTTCCATATCCTTCAACACTTAGAGATCTATCATCACCAAAAAATATTTAATTGGTCTTACATTCATTTATAGCAAAAAATATGTCTCTATCCTTAGCCATATGATAAGATTCTCCAGAATCAATAAGCCACTCATAAGAAGAAGAAGTAGAAGTTGTATTGAAGGAGAAACCAGAAGTAGAAAGTGCATGTCCATGAGAAGAAGAAGAAAAAGTAGAATCAATATTTATGTTGTGCTTATTCATCGTTGCTTCTAAAGCTGCCATCTTCTTGAAACATTTGGACTCATCATGACCATCTTTATCAAAAAAGTTATAATGTCTGTCAGTCTTCTTACTTTTATATTTTTCTCCTTTGTCACCATTAGGAGTGGAAGCTGTCTGAGTGGTTTTGGGACCCTTATATTGCTTGTTGTTGTGGTGAGGATGTTGCTTCTTAGGATTTTTGGGTTTATCTTTATAATGGATGACTAAGGCTTTGTTGGAGGTACCTACAGTGTTGATCACTCCAAGTTGTACAAGCTTATCTTTCTCTATAATCAAAGCATCACAAAAGTTCTCAAGGCTGGGTTTTTTATAAGCTTTCCCTATAGCCTCTTGCATGGTATAAAAGGGAGATACAAACATAGAATATTCACTACCTAGCTTAGAAAGAATAAGATATATGCAACGATCTTCTTCTATCTTTATCTTACATTCTTCACATAAATTTCTGAGTGTTTTAAACTTAGATAGATAGTCTTCAATGCAAGAAAAATCATTTGGACTTGAAGTTAGTACTTGATTTTCTAACTATTATGCTCGAATAATATTGTTTTTACCAAACACATATTCAGTCTTTTCCCAAGCTTCTTTGGGTTGATAAATTGATTGAAGGTGGAACCTTAAATCATGAGAGATGGACATTTTGATTAATTCATGTGCTTCGTCATTCCTATTATCCCATTTGACTTTCTTATCAACATTAGTGGGTGATGTTTCCTTTCCCAAGGTAATCCGATACAAGCCTTTACTTCTTAATAAATCCTCCATATGGGATCTCCATTGGAAGTAGTTGGTGCGGATAAGAAAGAAATTATTTGTAGAAACCATATTAAATATGGAGATAATATAGATTTAAAAACTGAAACTGATGATCTGGATGGAAAGATCTCAAAAATTTAGGCGGTTTTAAAAAAAACGGCACTGGAAATGGACTTTGTATGTGAGAGTTATGCCCTTTTAAAAAAAAAAGCATAAACGGTAACCAAAGTTCCTTTATGAAGAGACCCACTTTTATAAAGAGAAGTGGGGATCACTTTTACAATGAAGTTACTTTATAAAATAAAAGTTGCATGCAAAATAAATAACTCTAAAATAAAATATTAAAGCTATTTATAGTGATTCACTTTTATACTTGAAGTGAAATACACTTTGCAATTTTAGCATGAACTTTTTCAAAAAAAGTAACAAAAAGAGAGACTTGAACTGAAGACCTCTTACTTAATAAGAAAATTTTTAACCAAATGGTCTAACAGAACATATTGTATTTTTTAGCAAGATGATTTTTGTTGTTTTTGTTGTTGTTGAAGACAACCTTGGAGAGCATGCTAAACAAAAACTATCTTCACACAAGAAAAAAATTTCGCTTCTCGATGACGACAAGGGTTAGAACTCGGTTAGCTTACCCGTAAGATGCACATTTTCCTATTTGTTTATGATTTTATGAGATCGCACGGGGTGCAGGGAAAAGAGCATATGCAGATCTAAAAGAGTAGCAACCCATAAATAAATAATATAAAACCAAAATAATACTCTGCAAAAAATTTTAAAATGCCTATTCACGCTTTATACTTCCGAGTTTGACTGAAATGGTCGTATCCCTGGAAAAAAGAAACCTTTTCGAATGAAATGAAAGGTGTTCCTTACTGAAACAAGTGCTCTGGATGAAATGGAATAGTCCTATCAGCCCAAAAATGTATGAAAATGATAGAAAATGGAGATGAGGCAACTTGGCTTCACAATCTCGATCTACAACAGGAGCGGGTCTTCAAACAAGCTCTAATACCATGTTTCACAACACAGGTATTCCAACAGAGGAAGAACACCTTCAGTAAACACTCACACAATCGGATCAGAGATAAACACATCGATTTTTTGACGTGGTAAAACCCCTACAGGGAATCATCCATGGCCCTAACGAATGCGACCACTTGGAGCAGTTTATTAATGCAAAAGAAAAAGATTACAGAGAGATTTTACAATAGATTTTCTCACAATCGATCATCGACAAATGATCCTCCATGATCTTTAAATAGAGATCATGGACCAATCGGTTGTTAATCCACAAATCAATGGTTGTTAAGATCGAGGAGAATATGAACTATCGGATCACTCTATGTCAAGAACATATTGTGACTGTTGTATTTCCTAACTACAAATGCATACTAATGCAGACTAAAGAAACACACTAAGAAACACACTTTTTCCTAATGACACATTAAACCAAGTAGATCTTAACTGACTCCTAAATGTCTAAATATCCTAACAAAGCTGAGGAGAATAATGGAGGTGGCAACATTAGTTCATCTTCCTTTGGGCACAATGTCTACATTAGCGAAGATGAGGAAATGAGTGATGCCTAAATAGAATTAGATCATTATATGTTAGTCGTATTAAGTTTAAGTACTATGTGTGAGGATGAGATTTAAACATCTTTTGTATTTTTGATAATTCTAGGCTTTTATCCTAATACTTTGCATATCTCGTTTTTAATATAAATAACTTATGAAGTTCCTTTAATGAATCATATTTTATATTACCAATACGTGTTATGTTTATCTAAAGGATATTTACAAGAAATATTCATTTGAAATATATGTTAACAAGAGATTTTGTTTATAATTTATTGGTTTAAATGTACTTAAGCCAATGTGGAATTTCATATTTGCACTCATATAGATTTTATATTATGCTTAGTTTTTGTAAGGAATTTTAAATTCTGTTGAGAAAGAAGAATTTGTAATAAAAATAAACACTTGTTCTTTAAATAAAAAGATAAAACAATTGTTAGCCTTTATGCACATCAAGTATGTTTCTATCTGAAAATGTCAATATAAGGTTATAGACATGCGTGAAATCACAAATGACACCTTCTACAAGTTGAACCATTCAATTAGCTAAAAATTGGTACTAAGGTGTGGATTTTACTCTGTTGCAGTTTTGCATTCACATTAACATGAGATCCCAAATCGAGTTGCATGAAAGCAACCTCTCATGTTCTTCAATTGCACTTTAAATGACATATGTAAATTTACAATGTATCTGACTCCATATTACAACCTTTAAAACAATTTTTGAGGTACAGGGAAGCTTGGGCCTGTATTTTAATGTTCTCACTTAATATAGGTTCAACCTTGCAAATTACATAGTATTTTGTCACAACATAGTCTTTTATGACTTAAAATGAAAAAAATGACCTTCGTTTCCTTCATAACCCACCATCCTATGATTCATAATAACGTTGTGAATCTTTGTGCATAGAAATCATCCTTCTTGGAGTGTAAATGAGCTACTAATTGTACAAACATGTTATAAATATTGGAATGATAAAAATTTTAGGGTTGTTGAGGAATCAAGATGTTCTAGGAGAATTCTTGCAGTTGTTAATGCTACATTCATTTCTTTGATCCAATGTTTTTTTAAAGCGGAATTTCACCAATTTGGCTAAATTTTATTTGTTTTGAAGAAATTTAGGCTACAATTTTTTAGATTTTCATTGGAAATAAAAAAACTTGTAGCATAACTTATTATTATAGTTATGCATAAACTTATATTTCACACTTAAATATAAACATTTTCCATGAACATATAATAGGTTTTCTTAAAATAATTTCAAATCAATGATTATGCATTCCAATTTTTTTGGGAATATTCACTATATTATCCCCTAGCCTAGGGATAACTAAAGAGATTATGTCTTGAGGCCCACATGTCCTATACATGGATTACTGAGAGCCATATTGACTTGAGCTTGGACCTCAAGGGCCCATATTTCTTCATCAGTGCCTCCACCTTGTCAGCAACAACAACATCCATCCCATCGGCTTGGTCCTTCAGTAGCAATGGGTCTTTCTCCATGAGGTAATGAGTTCGGGTATCATGGTATGTGTCACTCTGATTCTCAAAACATTTGAATATGTGCATTTAATTGTTTTTACTTATAATGTGTTCTTGGACCTTATGTCTTTCCACTTGTCGACACCTAGGGGGGATGACAAGGTGCCCTAGTAAGTTGGTTCCCATCGGGTTTGAGTTACCACTGGGTGGGTTCATGAAAGGTCATCATCTGCTCCCACCATACTTACCACTTTTCATATTTTTCCCTCTCATCCATCCTATACATTGGTTCGAGCATTGGGTTTTCCAAGCTAGCAAAGGGTTGTACCTTACCTTGTGGGAAGAAGGGGCTAAAGGCCTAGAGGGTAAAACTAGATGGCAAAAGATAAAATCCAAAAGAAAAAAACCTTCATATGCTTTGCCCAGGGATCCCCAAGAAAACAATAAAAGGATTCTCAACAAGAAATAGAGGGCCCCATAAAATAATAAAATCAAGACCTAGTTGGAGGATAGGGGGTCTCATCATGATCCAGCCTATTGGGTCCATGGGCATGTAGCGGTATGGAATTACCATTCAGTTGGTCACCACACCAGGGTAGTGGATATTGGTGGCATAGCCAAGAGAAAGGGGGTCTCATCATGAGCCAACCTTCTCATCTCCATGAAATGCTTGTGGGTAATGTTTTCACCACTGGTCACCATGCCAAGGTAGTGTCCCTTAACTAGTCTCTTGAAAGAAAAAGGAAATAAGATAAAAATACAAAAGGCATGAATTGACTTGGAAACATATTCATCCATGACAAGGTGCAGCTCACCCTCTTCAGAGGAACCCACAAGTAAGCCATATATTCCCTTGTCATCACAACACCCATTGCTCAGACATCCCTTACCACCTCACCCACTTACATGGCTTGTATTTGTCTTCACCCGGGAACATCCCACATCCAATGAGAACTATCCAAATATGACATCCTAACATCCCCTCCAAACCTGGCTTGTAGAATAACATAACATCTTTGAGTACTTGTCTGGGAAAAGGAGGTTTTATGCACATGTTTAAATAACTTGATTATTAGATGTGATTGGCATTGCTATGATCCCTGTGACTTATGAGCCCATGGAGGGTGTACTTTTTGTTGTTGCAGGGCCACATCCGACGGACAGGTACACATGAGGAAATGATTAGTTCAGACCTCCATAGGGATAAAATCCCACCAGATGGATGTTGAGACCCCAGCTAGGGGCAGAGACAGATCATAGGTTTGCACTAGAGAGAGAGGAGTATGTTCCACCAGAGACAACCTGGCAGGCCTAGACCCAGGGGGGATTTCCCTTCTCACTATGATGTAGGCCTTGAAAGGCCCATGATGTCACCCATGTGACCCATGACGTCACCCAATGTTTTGGACACTTTGGAGGCAGTTGTGTGCCAAGTGGAATGTATGGTTTGATCCAGAGGCCTTAGGAGGCCTAACATTTTTATCCTGGAGGCCAACGTTGCCCTAAAAAGGCCTAAAATCACCCTAAAAGGGCATGAAATCACCTTTTCTACTTGATTTAGGGTTTTATTATGTCATTTAATGTAAAATTTGGATATTACATGTAAAGTGGCCATGTCGGCCTTTTTGACCTAATTATGGTCATTGTAACTGTATAAATAAGGGATTTTCTCTTGTATTTTATCGTCATATTTCACTCGCACAAGTGTGAGGTCTAAAATTTGCGCCCTATTTGCAGTTACATGACTGAAATTTAGTGCGCACTTCTTGAAGGAGGCTTGTTTTGAACTATTTTGGCAATTTTCTTGGTGGAAGTGTTCAACTAGAGTATTTGCTAGATGATTATTGGTCAATGTAAGTAATATTTCTGAAATTATTCTTCATTGGATGGTTATAGTTATGGTTATCTTGCATTTACATTAAGATTATGAAATTTCTATCTTAAAACCCTAGGAGGCTAAGCACATGTTATTGTCCTTTCCTTAATAGCTTTCACCTATTAAATTTTGCTAAGAAGCCGATTTTCTTGAATCTTTTTCTAAGGGCCTTGCCATTGCAACACCCTAGCACATTTTCTTCATCTAAGCCATCATTTTCTTCATCCTTGAGCTAAAGAAGGAGTAAAACTACTAGGGCCTAGGGTTACCTACTTCCTAGTAGCTATTTCCCCACTAGGGTTTGGTAGTTGAAGCCTTGGGTTACCAACACTTCATCTATTTACCTCTCTTTTCTTTAGTTCTCTTACTATCATATTTTCCTTCAATATTTGATGCTACCTAAAAGAATCCATTTTCCCTAAAGGCACTAATCTAAGACTTGCTATTGAGTGATTGACCAAAACCATAATCAAAACCTATAATTCAAGCTCTTTACTAACCACTCGTAACATTAGAATAGCCTAACCTACTAACTTTATTGTTTTTGTTACTAAATTAAGCTACATCCATCTATAGCAACACTAAAATCATCTAAAAAGCGATTGAAAAAGTTGATTAATACATTGCCTTACTTGCTTTTGACAAATGCTAGTATTTTGATGTTAACGAGTGATTATTCTTGGTCACTTTGAAGCCATTTTAAGGCACTTATAGTGAAGCTATTGTATTATAAATATTTATGCTACAAATTTCTGTTTTCTTCATTGTATATCAACCATTTATTTTATTGATAAAGTCTGTGGTTTTATGAAGTAATAACAACAATTTGTACTTGTGAAAGATATATTTTCTTGTTGCTTTGTTCCGGGAAGGTACATCTTGATACTTCACTACTTCATTGGTTAAAACCCTGGGACTTTCTAATAAGTGTGACTTGTGAGAGGGGACATTTTCATAGACATCTTAACCTTGCCTTCTGAAATCCCCAGGTCACCAGGGACGTCTCCCCTGGGCCATCAACCCTAAATAGAAAGAGGCATCCTATTGAGGTGACAGTGATAGGATAACCTTTGTTGCGCCAATTTTCCATTCTATTAACCTTTCCTTTGATCAAAGTACAAATTGTACGATAACACACTACATATGGATGAATAGTTAACACCGACTACTCTTGGGAAAACCATGAATTTTGAATTGAATTCATGTACATTTATGTAGGAAAATAAAATGTTTTTAATACTTTACTTGTATTATTTGTTTTATTTGTTTCAACGTCTAGGTAGTATACCATGTTATATATTAGTGTGTATATTTTTTTCCTGCATGTATTTCTAAAGAAATTTTCCATTCTCATTTCTTCTAGTTGTAATTTATTGTTAATTATTGTCAAATATGCACATGTGACACTAATGGCATTGTGTTGTTGCGTAATTTTAAAGTTGGTAACAAGAATTCAATTGATTATTGTCTAAGATAAATGATATATATATATATATATATATATATATATATATATTTTTACATATATGATTTGATCACCAAATAGTTTCATAAGTTATGACTTATGTGTTTTGAAAGAAGAAATATTGCTTTGATCCCTAAGTCTGGTTACCCTACTTGTTTTCAATCTACCTTCTATTTTTAATAGTGACTAAAGGTCTTATTAGAGCATTGTTGGATGCAAAATAAAGTGGGTCAAAATTGGCACTAGGGAATTCATTTTACTCTGAGACAGTTTTGCATTCACATTTACATGATATCCCAAATCTAGTTGCATGAAAGCAAACTCTCATGTTATTCAATTGCACTTTAAATTACACATGTAAATTTACAATGTATCTAACTCCATATTAAAACCTTTAAAACATTTTTTAAGCTACAGGGAAGCTTGGGCATGAACTTTAATGTTGTCACTTAGTACAAGTTCGACCTTGCAAATTACAAAGTCTTTTTGTACAAAAGATTCTTTTATGAATGAACATGAAAAACTGACCTTGTTTTCCCTCATAACCCGCCATCATTTGATTCATCAAAATTTCGTGAATCTTTGTGCATATAAAACATCCTTTTTGGAGTGTAAATGCACTAGTAACTGTATAAACATGTTATAAATATTGGAATGATCAATTTACAAATTAAATTCTAAATTATGGAGCCATATCCAAATTTGGGCGTGCAGTTTAATATCTCCAACTTTAACCATTTTTCCCTTTGGTTTTACAATGCAATGCTTAGCCTTTATGCACACCTGGTAGGTTTTGTTGCATTATGTTGTCATTGATGTCAAAGAGTTGATGTCTTGTCATAGTATCATTGATTTATTGATTTATGGTCTATGTCGTCAGTGATATAATTGATGTCAAAGGATTGATGTTGTCATGGGTTGATGTTCCAGATAGATTGATGTCAAGTGATGTCATAGTGATGTGTTGGTTGATAAGAAGAAGTTGTATCATTGATTTCATGCCATGGTGGATAGGAATAACCAAATGGATGAACTCAGAAGTGGTCCCCTTATGGTGAAAGACCTCACGGGAAGACGCTTTGTGAATTCCAAATGGTTAAGTGGTTGAGTCATCCTAGCAGCATGGTTAGAGAAACCAAGTTTGATTGATGAATAATGTAGTGAATATCAATGAATTTTCCAATGAGGCTATTCCATATGGATAGTGCTTGTTATGTCATTTTTGGTGATATGTGGAGCATCACATAAATCCTCACGGTTAGAGAGTTATGGCCATGTGAAGTTGGAGAACCCTCATGTATTTTCCAGAATCCCTTAGAAGGTCAAAGAAGTCAAACTATTCTATAATCTCCTAGAAGAAAGTTAATTAGTCAAAGTGGTTAATCATGGGTTAAGTGGTTGTAACAAGAAAAAAATTAAAAATAATTTATTTGCAACTAGAAGTGGAGAATTTACTATTCATATCAAAGTGGTTTAGAAGTGGATAAGTGGTTAGAAGTGGACAAGTGGTTAGAAGTGGGTTAGCCCCAAAAGAAGGAAGTTGGTTGAAGTTGGTTAGATGATAAACCCTAGAAGAAGCTACTTGGAGAAGTATAAATAAGAGATAAAGGGTCTCTTATGAGTGAATCTCTTGAGTATATTGAAGATCCATTTTGGGGTAAGATATATTGCAGGTACTCATGGAGGTGTCAGAAGTTCCACAAGTCTAAGGTAGAAAGGAAGTATGATGGTGAAAGTTTTAGAGGTTTAGAAAACCCTAGTTTTCTGAAGCTGTACGCGGGCTGCAGTGAGCTAGGGCGCATACATATATGGGATGAAGAAAAGGCCAAGAAAAGTGTGAGTAATTTGTTGGTGCTAGGTCCCTAAATTCTGATGATAGTTTCTTGGACAATATTCTACTGGTTCAGATCTGCTACAAAGGTTCTGGTATGCTTATATGTTGTTTAGAAACTTAGAGCTTCTCATGGTATGGTGAATACTTGAAGCATTCTTTGTATGGTTTTTGTGATGTTTGGATATAGTATATGATGGTTGGTTGGTTTAGTAGTTCAGTTCAGTTGTGTTTGAGAGATATTCATGATCTGATTGTGTATGCATGAGGAGCATGTATAGGTTGTCGGATGGTATAGATATGTTTGCAATTGGTTATGGTACATATTGGGTAGTGAAAAGAATATGGCAGTGACAGGTCACAAGTGGATGTGACAGAGGCAGAAAGGGTCTGAAGGACCAAAAGGTTGAAGTTTCAGAAACCCCAGTTTTTGTAGGTGTACACAGGATTACAGTGGGTCGGGGCATGTACATATGTGTGCTGCAATATAGGTAGGTCACATACATACGCAATCTACAATATAAACAAGTCACTTACCCGTTGACATATTTTTTTCTATCTACAAGGTGGGTCTTGTACTTGAGGATTGAATTCCTCTTCTTAGTTGGTGCTAAGATTTGCAGGCTGAATCTTTCATTGAGAGTTGGTGCTCTTGTAGAGTTGTTTCTCTATTCAGTTGTTGTTGAAAAACCCCCAAGTATTGTAGTCCGTAATATAAAAGAAACTTATACATATATATTGTGTACCTTGTGGTGATGGATTATTGATGATGTTTGCTGTTGAGATATGTTTACATACAACTTGTTATAAATGAATGATGAGTAAATGGTGATTTATAACTAAGGTGTTTTGTAAAGAAGTAAAAAAGAGCCCTACATTGATTCAGCCCCCCTCTCAGTGTGGTCGATGTATCCAATAATTGGTATTGGATCAAGCCTTCATCATAAGCCTTACAATATTAACGGAGATCCATGGACACACAAATGGGTGAACATGAATATGAAGTTCCCCTCTTTGATGAGACAAATTACTCGGCATGGAGAATATAAATGAAAGGATTTTTTAAGGAAAAAGAAAAAGGTATTTGGAATGAAACTATTGGTGGATCAGTTCCCTTGAAGAATAAGTCAAATTTTGTAGCACAAAAGGAAGCAAAGAAGAATGATTCATTATCTCTCAAGACCATTTTCAATGGACTCTCAAGTTCTGTCAAATAAAGCATGGGACAATGTACTTCCGCCAAGGATCTATGGTTGAAACTAGAGAAGGTATATCAATACAAAGAAGACAATTCCATAAAGGACAATGAAGGTAAAGACTCTCCAAAATATTATAATGATAATACTCCTAGTGAAGTTGAATGTTCTCTTACAAATGAAGAAAAAGATATAGTAGAAGTTTGTATAGATGAAAAGAAGAGTTGTTGAAGTTTAAAGGAATTTTTGTATTTGAGTTAGGTGATGTTAGCATGGAAATAGGACAGTATTCAATTGCTTATGTGTATCTTGTAAAATGCATTAATGAAGTCCTAGAAAAGTACCCAAGGCATATCATGGAATTAAAGCAAATTCTCAAATAACAAGAAGAAAGTAAAAAGACTCAATTAGAAGAAAAAGAAGAAGATATCAAGAAACTAAAGAATGATCTAACTAGTCAAGTAGAATAAAAGAAGAAGGTAGATAATGAACTTAGAAAAAGCCTTGAAGATATTAAAATCAATGTAAATTTAAGGACTCAACTTGAAGAAGCCAAAAGGGTAGAGGAACTATTAAATAATCAAGTAAATTAAAAGGAAGAGTCATGCCTTAAGTTGAAAGCTGAAGTTGTTGATCTCAAACATAAAGTAGAGAAGTCAAATACTCATATCAAGTTCATGAACAATTCAACAATATTGAATGAAATCTTGGATAGTCAAAGATCACCAAATGATAAATCAGGTCTTGGATACAACAAGGAAGCTACACACCTTGAAGCTAGCACTTCTAAGAAGCATGAGGTAAGTCCTTCATTCTAAAAAAGTGGAAGCAAAGTTGTAAGTAAAGTACCTACACAAAACAAGGAAAATTTCAAAACAACAAAGAAAGGAAGACATCAAGAAACCATCTTTACACCCCAAAGAAAATTAAGAAGAGAGACACCTTCAAAGAGGACACCAAAACAAGGTATGAAAATGTTTTTCATGGTCACTACTTCTCATGTAATGAATATGGTCACAAAGCTTTGGATTGTAGGTAGTATACAAGGAAATATGTTGGAAGGGTTCATGAAGCCCTAAGGTGTTGGATATGTAATCAAGTAGGACACATTGTTGCTCATTGTCACACCATGATATGCTATAGCTACTGTGGGTTTGTCCACAAATCCTAGGATTGTTGGAACACAAGAAGATAGTCCATGAAGAGTGTTTCATATAGAATGACAAGAAGAACACATGAAGCTAGGAAGGAAGACAGTGTTGAAAAGATGGAAGCTCATAGCTGAAGTTCTGAGAATATGGGACACCTCCAGAAGTGGATGAAGAAGACTGAACAACCATAACATAATAGTAGCCATGAGGCAAGCACAAGCTTGAATTTTTTTAAGGCATATGTGGGCTCCTATGGGAACAATTGCGTATATAAACGGTATGTTTGAAGAAAATTCATGTACATATGCGAGTTCTATGTGGTGAAATCGTGTACATGTGGTAAAAGCCTTGGAAAAGAAGGTTGTGCAAATGATTTGCAACATGGTTTGATGGTATAACTCTATTTTGTAGGGTCTGGCATGGTTTGTTGCAGGTTTTCATGATTATATATTGGCATGTGTGTTTGATGAATGTATGGTGATAATATGTGGTTGAGTGTTGAAAGTCTATCTTGGATGCATGGTACTAACCCTAGAGTGTGGATTGGGACATTTTCTGTTGAGGAACAATGATGGTTATGTCATTGATGATATGGCATGTTGTTTATGGGACATCTCATGTTGATGTGATGTTATCTAGAGATATATCATTGATCTATTGAGGTATTCTCTTGGCACATGTCTAGAGGTGTTATTGTTGCACTATACTTGTTGTAGTGAATGTCCTTGAGGCAGATTTGTCATGGTACATGGTTGGTACATATGTGAGCTCCATTGATATATCTTATGTTGTATTGTTAGTGTTGGACACACCTACCACACTTAGAGGGGGGGTGAATGAGTGTGGGGCTCTTTTTCCCAAAACTTCCCTCTTGCACAAAAACTCATCAATTAG
>JASDQU010172154.1:0-11905 GCA_032191745.1 Picea mariana
ACTGCTCAAGAATTATCTTCTCTTCCTATGCTAATCCTTGGACCTATCCATGCATCAAACTCGTGCCAGACCACACATCATGAAGCAAAAGATATGTCAACAATGAATAGACAATCATGAACAGAACATCAACCATGTACATCCTGTGCCATACAATATACCATAAGATATCATCAATGGAGTGTATCAACCATATGCCAAGAACATGTGCCAACTGTGAACCAACCATATATAAATACCATCAACTGTATAGCATGCCAACCATGTGCCTCAAACAAGTGTCATATCACTCATGATATGCCTCTACCATGAACTTAGTTCCACAAACCATGTGTCAAGAAATGTATCTCAACCATCAAGCATCAATCAATGTATCAACCAAGCATCTCAACTATATCATCTGTAATATCCCTAGGCCGAACCCAATTGTAAATGTAAATGCAAATGCACTTAAGCTGGTGCGCTGTTTGATATCATTTTGTATGCACCTTTCATGGCATAGTGCGCGCATGTACTACGCAGTAAATGATGAAGTGTGCACATTCCAGGATACGCGCACAACATCTTAAGTGCACGCGATATTGAGGCTGGCGAGCCTTTGTGTATATGCTATGTTTTGTAGGCTGGTGAGCTAGTTTTGGGATGATTAGGCCGAAGAGCCTAGATGTTAAAGGCCAGTGCGCCTATTTTTGTATACGTATCATAATTAATATAAAATACATCGCTGCGCGCAGACCGACCACGATAAAAGAGTATGGGGGACTAAACTCAACTAGTTAGGGAAAGGGAGGGGCTAAAAATTAAGGGAAAGGGCTAAGCTAGGGAGCTTAAGCCAAAAATGAACATTATATTAATATTTCTTAAAGTATAAAGTATGGATAATTATTTTATCCTAAGTTCCAAAGTTGGGGACAAGTGGGCCAAAGTAGCTTCCAACATGACAAGTGTCAAGTTGGGTACATGTATACATATTGTTGGGACTTAGTTAATTTTCGAATGATTCTTTCCATCATTCCTTCCATCATTCAACCATGATTCCAGGACCATTCACTCACGCAGTTAGCCTTCCTACATACTTCCTGTCATTGTATCTGAACTGATATTCATAGCCATACTTGTTGGTATAGCTGGTTAGCTGGGGAGTTGGACTGAATAAGCGGGTTGCTAGGCCCATGGGATATTGAAGTGGTGGGTTGTGGCCCGTGAGAAATTCCTCTCTGGGTGAGGGAATTGCTGGGAATTGATTTCCTGAAGGTGCTAAACTGCAACTACAGGGCTCTGGGACTTCCTATCCAGCCTGTTGCTGAAGCCTGAAAAGGAAGTGGGGCAGCCGAAGGACTATTGAGTAGAGAAGGGGCACACTTCCTGGGTGGGACAAGCATGTGGGGAATAAGGGACTGTAGGTTGTTAGTTTGATTTGTGATCTGGATTATTTTCGGCATGAAATGAGAGTGGAGATATAACACATAAATATTTAGAGATATTGCAAGAGAGACAACAATATAATATAGATATAGTGGAAATATAACAAGATTCACAGATATATAGTAATACATGATTTGTATTAATGAAATAAATGTACAGAGATTGTAAAAGTACATAACGAAAGACTTGCTAGAATGGTGGTAGCTTATCTCTGAGAAGAGATGTGATGGCTACTCGCATCCATGAGAAGATCATTATTACAATGAGGCTATAAGGGCCTTTTTTAACAAAAGTAAAATCCAAAACCCTAACCCCGGAAGATGAAAAGCCAAAAGGTTTGTGGGCCCTGATGGGGGTAGTTGATACGCCAACTTCCTAGGGGTGTAAATTTTGCATACGATCTTTGTTTGGGGTGCTCAATAGCTCATTGGAAAGATCTATCTGAGAACTACAACTTTTGGGTGAGCAACATTAATCCATGTTGCTCCCCGTTTTATCAAAAAACATCGTTTAGGGCCTCAAAATGGCCCCAGAAGTTAAAAACTGCTAAAAATAGTAAATTACTAAAATTGCCAGAAACATGTTTTGGGCCAGTTGCAGAAGGTGGGTGTCCACTGATATCCACCTGGATCAATTTGGCACTTATGACAGAGTCTTTCCTGTTGTCCATGATCCATTAGCCTAGTTAGGAATCCCTTTACCCGAGTGGAGTTTAGCCCCAAATTGGGGGTGACCTACTGCTAAGAGTGATGAGCAGTGTGGTCTAAGGTTTGGAGGTTCGTGGAAGGTCTGTATGCAGTTGGTGATATTCTTACCAAGATAAGTGTCAACTGTTAGATAAATTTACATGCTACATTGTTATTTACGTGTTCATTTTTATGGGTATTTCCTGTATATGCTGCATGTATACGTTTACTGTTATTTCAGTGTGAATCCATGCATTTACATATGTATTTGTCTGTTTACGTTTTATATACATATTTTTGCAAGAGTTCTGTTTGTATATATTTTAATTGCATACAGTTCAAATTTTTTTATGTGGCATAACTCAGTTGGATGTTGGGTATGTTACAATATGTTCCGCAAAGAGAAGAGAAGCGTTCTCTTGTGTATCGTGTCTTGACATGGGTGGCCGGGGACATTACAATATGGTATTAGAGCTTCAATTTTCAACACTGACCCTGGATGGGTCGAACAAGTTGAGTTGAAGAGAAATTACACAGAGGCTTATTTCGAAGTGGTCAAATTTTGAGTTGTAGAGCATCCATGGAAAAAAGTAACAACAACAATTGTGCATAATTGGGAAAAAGCCACAATTTCTGTTGTTAAATTCATGAGAAAATGGAGAAATTCGGCCAAGTGGTGAGATATTATTGGTTTAATATCTGTTCTACCAAATTCAGACCTGGAATTGATCGAATTTGAAGTTACAGTGAAACAATGACAGATGGAGCGAGATTAGTTAATAAAATTCTTAATTTGTGAATTGATTTTGGGTAAATTCATTCCGGAAATGTCAACCCACAACGATTTGTTGTTGCAGAGGTTGAACTGGTGCTATCAGGGTGAAATTGAACGAATTTCATAGTTGTAGAATGTCTATGGTAAAAATTGAGGAAAAGTTAAGCAAAAGCCCCAATTTCTACAGTGGAATTCACGAGGAATTGATGTGCATAAAAATGTATGTGTGCAAGTGAGCACACTAAAAATGCATGTTGCACAGTAAAAAGCTTGTGTTATGTAAAAATTGGGCACCGTGTGGAAAAATGTTGGTGTGCGCACTAAATTTTGGCACCGCACAGAAAAATGTTGGCGTGCGTGTGCATGCGCTAAATTTAGCATTGCATGGTGCACACACACATAATAATGGCGTGCATGGTGTGCGTAGTGTTGGTAGAGTGCATATGAGTTCGGTTGGTACACACACAATGTGGGTATATGTTGTCGCGTGATAGTTTAGTTAACGATGCATGTAGAGTATTGGTGTGCGGTGGGGGTGTACTAAACTTTGGCATGGTGCAACGCGTAGAGTGAAATGAGTGTGGAATATCAACGCGCGATATAAAATTTTCGCGCAATAGGTAATAGTGCAAGAACCAAAACTTTGCGTGGTGGATATTGGCATGCGACACAAAAGTACTGTGTGCAAGCTATTGGCGCGACAGAGAAGTGATGCACGGTAGTATAGATGCGCGGAGCACAATTTACCTTGTGGTGTTGTTATGCATGGTAAATATGGGTGTAAATTTAAATACTTGTGCACATGAAGTTGTTTGGAGGGTGAACAACAACATAAAACCAACAATTTTTTGCGACGTTTTATATCATTTGAACGTCATCTTTTTGCAGCACGTTTTTGAGGACCTTAAGAGAATTTTTAGCAATGCAAAAACCACATGAACAAAATGTAATAAGGTACAATGTGTCTCTACAATTCAAATAAAATAGCTCGGAGAGAGATTTCTAATGGTGTAAACCATTCATCAAACAAATATTTTATGAGAAAGTTACAACAGAAACAGTTGAGAGTAAATTTTAAGACCCAACTAGCTTCAAAGAGCCATAACTTTCTGCTTCGGAATTCGATTGAGGCGCAGGAGCAGTCATTGGAAATATATTGACCCATAGAAGATAGTACCTAAGCTAAATTAAATTTATAGGCATGTTAAATATGTTTAAAATGGCAAAGAAGGTGCCTGTAGCATTCTAAACCAAAAATATGAATTGGCCTAGAACTTCAATAGGCTATAACTAACAACCAAGAACCTAGAAAGAGATGAAACTTGTAAAGAGTTTCCATAATATGTATATGAAGAAACCCAATGGATATCCCATGAAAATTCCAATGTAGTAGGTGAAAAAATGCATAATTACAACGTAGAGTTGCGCCAAGTTGAAAAATGAACAGAAAAATTAATGGGCAATTTTCAAATAACCACAACTTTCTGCTCAAGACTCGGAATTGAGCATGGGAGTAGGCATTGGAAAGGTATTGGACGATAAAATCTAAATATTTACCTATAAAATTGATTTGGGCATTTATTTTTTCAGGAAATCAGAAGAAAGAGTTCTGATATTTTATTGAACCAAAATGGTTCATATTTTCAGAAGACTGTTGAGACAGTTAGCTTGACAAAGTTTTGTTGGCTGCACATTTTGCAGAGTTAACAACAAATAGATCAGATAAATATTAACATAGAGTCCATAGTAATGGACGAGGCACAAGGAAATTACATCCAAGAGGATGAGATTAGAGGGATGGATGTCCATTTGGGCATTGAAGGAACAAACTCCAATGGACATGGAGAAGGAAGGGATGAAAACATGAATATGGTAGAGACCGTTAAATTTTTTTAGAAGGATGTCCAAAGCCATAAATCTGATAATGAAAGGATTATGAAAGACAATAAGCAATAAGAGGACTTCAACATGAAGTTATTAGAGAGCTTGAACATAATAGAAAAGAAATTGGATAAGGAGAGTGACTCAAGCAAATCAGGAAGTCACCGACCTCTTGATGAGAAAAGAAGAACAAGAAGTGTTAGAAGACATCACCATCACTCCTCGAGGCATTCCAATAAGAGAGAAGACAACAACTCAAGTCCATCCCCTATGAAAAATCATAAGAGGTCTGGGGTGGATGAGCTGCGAGGAGAAATGAACAAAATCAAACCTCCTACATTTGATGGTGAGCACAAGAAGGATGAAGATGTAGAGACATGGTTGCTGGGCATGAGAAATGTTTTTCAATTGCATAATTATTCTTCTCATGCATAAGGTAGAATTTCCATCTATCAACTCAAGGGAAAGGCATCCATGTGGTGGGATCAGCTTGTGCAGGTGCAACACCATAAAAAGAAAAGTGTTACTTGGAGGGAATTCAAGAAGCATTTTGAGAAGAAATACTTGACTAAGAGATACTATGATAATAAAATGAAAGATTTCTTTGAGCTCAAGATTAGGAGTATGACCATAGATGAATATGATAGAAGGTTTTTAGAACTTCTGAAGTATGTCTCTTTCATTAAGGATGAGACATTTAAGATTTAGAGGTATCTGAGTGGATTTCCATCATTAATTAGTGACAAAATATAGTATGATGATCCAAAGACATTGGAGGGAACCTATATGATCAACACAAATCAAGGACAACTTTCCAAAAATCTTGGGAAGAAAAAAATAAGTTCAAGATGGATCAGAGGAAGAAAGGATATAAGCCACCATTCTTCAGAAATAACACTCAGGGACAAATAACTTCTAGAGAACCCAAAATGATTGAGACAGGGGGTCAAAGGCCAAGGCAACCACCTATTCAATGTTGGGGTTGTAAAGGAGATCACATGTTCAGAGATTGTCCTCACAAAGGTGAAAAAGTGAGGACTGTTCACAATGTACAACAAGCTGAAACAATGGAGGACATGGGCAGAAATGTACCAAGGATCTATGAATCCCTGGACAACAAGAAATCAGAGTATCAGTCACATATGATTGAAGTGGAAGGTATGATCAACAACCAAACCATTTCTATTTTATTTGATTCGGGAGCTAGTCATAGTTATATAGGTCCTAAGATGGTGGAAAGTTTTCATTTACCAAGAAGAAAGCATGGAAAATCTTGGTTGGTGCAGCTGGCTACCAGAGCCAAAAGAAAAGTTAATGAGATGGTTAAGTCATGTCTTATGGACATGAATTTACTAAACACTAGGGCATATTTGAACATCTTGCCTTTAGGTTCTTATGATTGTCTAATTGGTATTGATTGGTTGGATTAACACCATGCTATCCTAGACTGTCATAATAAGGAATTTACTTGCTTGGATGAGGAAGGGAGCCTAAGAAAAGTGCAGGGAATTCCTAGGGCAGTAACCATCAGAGAAATTTCAGCATTGCAGCTGAAGAAATATTACAGAAAAGGGTGTTAAATATTTGCAGCTCATATGGAAGAGACACCTAAAGATAATATGCCAAATTTTGAAGATCATGTAGTCCTGGAATATTTTGAAGATGTGTTTAAGGTACCAGGACTACCCCCAAAGAGAAATATTGATTTCTCTATAAATTTAATTCCTGGAGAAACTCCAATGTCAAAGACTCCTTACAGAAAATGAGTACACCAGAGTTGAAGGAGTTACAAATGCAACTTGAAGAAATTCTAAAGAAGGTGTATATATGCCCAAGTGTATCATCTTGGGGTGCCCCGGTATTGTTTGTGAAGAAGAAATATGGGACATTATGATTGTGCATTGATTTCAGATAGTTGAATAAAGTGATTGCAAAGAACAAGTATCCTCTTCCATGGATTGATGACCTCTTTGATCAATTGAAGGATGCAAACATATTTTCAAAGATTGATCTTAGGTCCGGTTACCATCAGGTAAGGATTAAGGAGGAATATATCAACAAGACCACCTTCAGGACAAGGTATGTTCATTATGAGTTCAAACTGGTGCCATTTGGGTTGTCAAATGCACCAACTATTTTCATGTGTTTAATGAATGGTGTTTTCTGAGAATATTTAGACAAGTTTGTCATTGTCTTTTTGGATGAGATTCTTATATATTCTAAATTAGAAGAAGATCATGGACATCATTTAAGGATGGTGTTGCAAGTATTAGGGGAGCATCAGTTGTATGCCAAATTGAGCAAGTGCTCATTTTATCAGAAGAAAATTCATTATTTGGGACATATCATTTCAAAGGACGGGATAACAATGGATCCTGAGAAGACAGAAGCCATTAGAGAATGGTCAGGGCCAAAGAATGTGACAGAGGTCAGATCATTCATGGGCCTTGCAGGCTACTATAGGAGATTTATTGAAGGATTCTCAAACATTTCACAACCAATCACTTCCTTGCAAAGAAAGGGTGTGAAGTTTTGGTGGACATTGGATTATGAAAAGAGTTTCCAACACTTGAAACAATTATTAACAAGTGCTCCAATACTAAGGATTGCAGATCCAAATGAAGGCTTCATTGTATGCAAAGATGCATGTAAAGAAGGACTTGGTGGAGTCCTCAGTCAAAATGGGTTTGTTATATGTTATGAATCAAGGAAGTTGAAGGAGCATGAAAGAAACTATGCCACACATGATTTGGAGTTGGAAGCCATAGTGAATTCCTTGAGGAAATGGAGACACTACCTCATGGGGAAAAGGTTTGAGCTAAGGAAAAACCATAATGGTTTGAAATATTTATTTGATCAACCAACTCTAAATGCTAGGCAAAATAGATGGTTAGAATTTATAAGTGAATATGACTTTGATATAAAGCATATCAAGGAGAAAGAGAACAAAGTAGCTGGCACACTCAATAGAAGAGTGCATGCATTGCATGCTACAACCATTAGCATGTACCAATCAGATTTGAAAGACAAAATTTTGGAGGCTGCAAAATTAGATTTGCAATACAAGGAATCAGTGGAAAAATTACAACAAGGTAATTTACAGCAGAAAATTGAAGAATACAAGTTAGATAACGATGAAATTCTTATGTACAGGGGCATAATTTATGTACCAAATTCCCAGGAACTGAAAAATCTGATATTGAGGGAAATGCATAATGTACCTTATGATGGGCACCTGGGATATCAGAAAAATATTGTAGCTGTCAAAAACCAATATTATTGGCTAGGCATGAAGAAAGAGGTTGCTAATTTTATTGCCAAATGTTTGGAATGTCAAAAGGTAAAGGCATAGCATAGACACCCATCTGGTTTGGTACAACCATTACCCATTCCTGAGTGGAAATGGGAAGTGGTAACAATGGATTTTATCACCAAATTGCCCGAAAAAAACAAGCAACATGATTCTATCATGGTAGTGGTGGATAAACTTAGTAAAGTTGCCCATTTTATTCTAGTTAAGCTCACTCACAAGGCAACCAACATTGCTGATGTTTATATGAGAGAAATTGCTAGATTACATGGCATACCCAAGACAATTGTGTCTGTCAGAGATCCAAAATTTACCTCAAATTTTTGGAAGTTATTTAATGGATTTGGAACAAATTTGAATTTTAGTACAACTTATCATCCAGAAACAAATGGACAAACAAAGAGGATGAATCAAGTGATTGAGGATATGTTGAGTATGTATGTGATGGATAAACCATCAAAATGGGAAGACTACCTACACTTGGTAGAGTTTTCTTATAACAATGGGTACCAAACATCTTTAAAGATGAGCCCATTTGAGGCACTTTATGGCAGAAAGTGCAACACACTAGTATGCTGGGATAACCCAACAGATAGAGAAGTGGTTGGGCCATATTTTCTCAGGGAAATGGAGGAGAAAATGATTAAAATAAATCAAAATTTAAAGGCTGTCCAAGATAGGCAGAAAATCTATGCTGATAAGGGTAGAACTCACAGGGAATTTAAAGTGGGAGACCATGTATTTTTGAAAGTGAAAGCCAACAAAAGTTCCATGAAGTTGGGAAATTGTTCAAAGTTGGAAGCTCAGTATTGTGGGCCATTTGAAATCCTAAAAGGATTGGTCCAGCAGCTTATATGATTGCATTGCCTACATCTATGTCTGTTTATAATGTATTCCATGTATAATTTCTAAAGAAATATATACCTAATGCTAATCATGTTATTGATTGGAATGTGTTTCAGGTGGAGAAAGAAGGCACTTTTCAAGTGCATCCAATACACATTCTAGACCGGAAATTCCAACAACTCCGAAATTGATCCATAGGGATTGTAAAGGTCCAATGGACTTGGTACGATCCTGAGGACGCTACTTGGGAGCATGAGGATATTGCAATGCGGGCAGAATACCTGCATCTTTTTGAGGATTTTTGAAAATTTTGTTGTATATGTGTACATGATGCACTGAGGACAGTGCATAAATAAGGGGAGGGAATTGTAATATCCCTAGGACGAACCCAATTGTAAATGTAAATGCAGATGCACTTAAGCTAGTGAGTTGTTTGATATCATTTTGTATGCACCTTTCATGGCATAGTGGGTGCATGTACTATGCAGTAAAATGATGAAGTGTGCACATTCCAGGATACCACGCGCAACATCTTAAGTGCGTGCGATATTGAGGCCAACGAGCCTTTATGTATATGCTATGTTTTATAGGACGGTGAGCCAGTTTTGGGATGATTAGGCCGGAGAGACTAGATGTTAAAGGCTAGTGCGCCTATTTCTGTATATGTCTCATAATTAATATAAAATACATCGCTCCACGCAGACCAACCATGATAAAAGAGTATGGGGGACTAAACTCCACTAGTTAGGGAAAGGGAGGGGCTAAGATAGGGAGCTTAAGCCAAAAATGAATATTATATTAATATTTCTTAAAGTATAAAGTATGGATAATTATTTTATCCTAAGTTCCAAAGTTGGGGACAAGTGAGCCAAAGTAGCTTCCAACATGACAAGTGTCAAGTTGGGGACAAGTGGGCCAAAGTAGCTTCCAACATGACAAGTGTCAAGTTGGGGACATGCATACATATTGTTGGTACTTAGTTAGTTTTTGGATGATTCTTTCCATCATTCCTTCCATCATTCAACCATGATTCTAAGACCATTCACTCATGCAGTCAACCTTCCTACATACTTCCTGTCATTATATCTGAACCAGTATCCATAGCCATACTTGTTGGTGTTGCTGGTTAGCTGGGGAGCTGGACTGAAGAAGCGGGTTGTCAGGCCCATGGGATATTGAAGAGGCAGGTTGTCAGGATCGTGAGAAATTCCTCTCTGGGTGAGGGAACTCTTGGGAATTGATTTCCCGAAGGTGCTAAACTGCAGCTACAGGGTTTTGAGACTTCCTGTCCGGCCTGTTGCTGAAGCCCGGAAATGAAGTGGGGTAGCCGAAGGAATGTTGAGCAGATAAGGGGCACACTTCCTGGGTGGGACATGCATGTGGGGAATGAGGGACTGTAGGATGTTAGTTTGATTTGGCACCTGTGACAAAGTTTTTCCTATTGTCCATGATCCATTAGCCTAGTTAGGAATCCCTTTACTCGAGTGGAGTTTAGTCCCAGCTCGGGGGTGACCCACTGATGAGAGTGATGAGTAGTGTGGTCTAAGGCTGGGAGGTTCATGGAAGGTCTGCACGTAGTTCGTGATATTATTACCAAGATAAGTGTCAACTGCGTGATAAATTTACATGTTGAATTGTTATTTACGTGTTCATTTTTATGGGTATTTCCTATATATGCTGCTTGTATACGTTTACTATTATTTCAGTGTGAATCCATGCATTTACAGATGTATTTGTCTATTTATGTTTTATATACATATTTTTGCAAGAGTTCTATGTGTAAATATTTTAATTGCATACAGTTCGAAATTGTTTATGTGGAATATCTCAGTTGGATGATGGGTATGTTATAGTATGTTTTGCAGAAAGAAGAGAAGCGTTGTCTCGTGTATCGTGGCCCAACATGGGTGGCCGGGGATGTTACATCATCCCATACATCATGTACCAAAAAGGATATTCTAAACAAGTAATCCCAATGGTGTACTTTAACCAAGTACTATCACCCCCAATCATCTTCCATCTACAAGTGCATCAAACATGCACCAAACTTGAATAAGATGAACCACAATCAAGATGTGTTCCCATACATGTTGTAGGGTTTCAAAATAGTCCCTCCATTAATTCACTAAAACCTTCACAATTACTTCCGTTTCACCTTCATATCACCTTCATTCCACCTCCACATCATTACATTTACCTCATTTGGGTTATAACTATGCTTTTCCAAAGTTTATCAATTCTTAACATTTTAAGTGGATTTGTGGTTAAACTTTAGAAAATAATATGCTTATACTTTTACCTAACAATAAGAATGAGTTTGTTAACATGTGTAGGTACAAAAGAAGCTTCCTAGGCACCTTTATGTGGCACTCTATGTTCAAATTCGAATTTGAGGAGATCATGGAGGAGATTATTGAGAAGATCATGGAGGATATCATGGAGAATATCATGGAGGATAGGGTTATGTGTGTAGATGGTTGAGAGATGTATGGAACTAAAGAGAGATTAGTGGATCACATTTATGAGTTTGTTATCATAGCTCTTGTATAAATAGGAGTGTTACCTCCTTCATTTGTAGGATTGTAATCTTAGAATTAGAGAGAGTTGTAATCTTAGAGTCAGATTTGGAGATTTTGAAATAAAGATTCATACTTTGATTTTGTTGCTTCCACATTTGAGTCTCCTTTGAAGTGGTGTGCTTGTGGAGTTATGGAGGGCCCCCATGGCCTCACTTGCATACCTATTTTAATTTAGATGCTGTAAGCTTGTGAATTTTGATTAGGAATATGTTTATTGTTTAATCATCGTTTCTGCTTTATGTTCATGGTTATAATTGAGAACTTCAATTACACAATAGATGAGTAAACCTTGAAGAGGATTCAATTGTTGATTGAATTCGAATTATTGCCTTGAACCCTGTTTTCAATGAGTTTGATTTCAAGTATGATTGATTTGAACGAGACTTTGTGAGTTGAGTCCTTG
>JASDQU010172160.1:0-21004 GCA_032191745.1 Picea mariana
TTCAAACTAAAATATCATATACAAATGAGACATAAGCCTTCCATACCCAATAACATACAACATTGGCAAGTCTTTGAGGATGATGAAAAACTCTGAAATTTTTTAGAAATAGTAGACGAGTTCACCGAAACGCATGCTAACCAAGAGAACCAGAATGATCCTATTTGGATCATGCAGGAAGGGGAAGACCCCCAAGAGTTCCAGGATAAAATCGCTAGTCATCGTATGCTTGTTTTAAAAAATAATCAGATACCCAAGGGCCGGATTCCCTTAGAAAGGCTCTTTAATCATGATGACATCCCTTTTAAGAATACCTTATAGCCTCAGCCAGAAGAGGTCAAAGATTGCAATATACATACCGAAGAGAGTCCTAGATTAGTTAAAGTATCTAGGTACCTGTCTCCCGAAATCAAGAGTAAATATGTTGAGTTGCTTAAAAAATACAAAGATGTTTTCACCTGGTCTTATGACGAGTTGAGAACTTATGATACGACTATCATGGAACATAAAATTCCATTAAAACCAGGTGTCAAACCTTTTAGGCAGAAACTCGGGCAGATTAACCCTATCTTATTATCGGTGATAGAAAAAGAAGTCAAAAAACTCCTGGATGCTAAAATCATAGTTCCACTGAGATACTCTGAGTGGGTAGCTAATTTAGTCCCAGTGAGAAAGAAAAATGGCGAGATCAGACTGTGTGTCGATTTCAGAAACCTGAATCGATCATCACTCAAAGACAATTACCCATTACCTAAGATGGATCGCATTTTAGAAAATGTAGTTGGAGCTAACAAAATGTCTATGATTGATGGTTTTTCAGGTTACAATTAGATCGCAGTGCATTAGGATGATAAAGAAAAAACTGCTTTCACTACCCCTTGGGGTACTTTTATGTATGATAAAATGCCTTTTGGTTTAATGAATGCAGGGACAACTTTTCAACGAGCCATGGATATCGCTTTCATGGGTGAAAGAGATAAGTTCATTTTTATCTATTTTGATGACCTGACTGTGTTCTCTAAATCTGATGCAGAACATCTAATGCACCTTAAACAAACCTTTGAGAAATGTCGCAAATTTGGTTTGTCACTCAATCCTAAGAAATCTCATTTTGCAATGCAAGAAGGTAAACTCTTGGGCCATATCGTGTCTAAAGAAGGAATCAAAATCAATCCAAAAAGGGTTGAGGCAATAGATACTATAAATTTTCCTAGAAATTCAGTCTTTTTTAGGAAAAATAAATTTCTTCAGGAGATTCATCCCTAACTTTGTTGAAATTGTAAAATTGATAACAGATATGCTCAAAAAGGACAGTGAAGTGAGATGGACAAGCGAAGCCAAAGCGTCATTTCAACACATCAAGAAAGTAATAAGCGAAACATCGGTCTTGGCAAGCCCAGATTACACAAAAGAGTTTTTGATTTTTTCTTTTGCTTCAGAACATACTATCGCAGCTGTATTGTTACAGAAAAACGAGGAAAGTTTTGAACAATATGTCTTTGATGAATGCCTAATCACAACTTAGTACAACTTCTACTATGGTTATATGTTTCATTTAGTTATTTGATTGCTTACAAATTTTCCTCTGTGTTTGCTATTAGCAAATATAAGACCCAAGAGTTAGTTAGATTGCTACATTTTATGCTTCATTAAAGGTTTCTCATCTATTTTCTTCTTCTGTAGCATAGTGAGATTCTTCTCTGATTGACACCTTTCCTTGTTTAACAATTTTATGTTTTTCTCTCATCACATTCGTTATTTTAAAATTTAACTCAAATACGAAAGATGGCCTCTGAGATATTATACCATTAATTCAATTTTAGGAACTTTTCTCATATAATTGAAAGTAGAAAAAACAAATATTAAAAAACAACAGATCCTTTGTTTATTTATTTTCTCCATGACTGTACCTATTGCAAGGCATCTCAATATTGAGTACGGTCTTAATGATTAGACCAACATTGCTTTAACCTTGTTTAATACCATCCTAGAAACCGCTAATACCTGGGTTGAGCTTGAACGCTCATGATCAGTGATTGAACATGACATAAGTGTCCGCGAACGTTGGCAAGATAAGCAAAGACAGCTTTGAAATCTGCCATAGCTTCATTTTCTTAAAAGTATTGATCTTGTTGTCAACACTAAAACCTTATTTATTTATGGATGCCTTGACATTATACTTTGAAGCCTTAATTATAAACTCAGGAACAACATATTTTTGGTGCCGCCAGGGACAGAGAAACGAAGTTATTTTTCCCTGGGAGAACGACATTGGTAAGTTTCTTTCTTTGATAGTTAACAAAGACTAAATACTTTATAAGGCTCTTTTTATCTTTCACTTGGCGACTCCATGATTAATAAACTGGCATTTAATCGAAAGATTCTAGACAATAAGAAAACCTCTCTTGTATTTGATCCCGAAAAACTTTTGAAATCAAGGGGATACCTTAAACAAACTATTACGTCAGCAAGTAAGGTTTATCAACCCAAATTAAATACTAAAGTTCTATTGGAACCGTTAACTTCACAAGAAGTTCCTATCCAACCCATTTTCGGTGAAACATCTTCTGATAAACTTGAAGCCGAAACCATAAAACCAGAGTTGGTTTCTTTTGAGATTAAAGTTGACAAACTTCCAACCTCTCGAAACTCTGGGGAATATATCTATTACCCAGACTTGACTCCTGTTGGTTCTCCTAAGTATACATCCTGCAAATCCGAAGAATCCAGTCCACATTTCGTTGTTCCTGTCTTTTTCTAACTTTTTGTCTCCTGAAACTTTTTTGCTTAATTCTGAAGGAGCCGAAAGGTCACTACACATTCTTGAAAATCCTTTCAACAATACCAAAGTTTTATCTATTAAGTCATCAATGGATGTGGCCGAAGTAGGTGGCGGAGGAGGACATGGTACAAGGAGAGGAAGAGTCGGTCAAGGATCACCCCCACCACCTAGAATTTTTGCTAAGGTAGCTGCTAGATATGCTCCTCTGGTTCTCCCAGTTCGCCTCCATGACTTACCCAAAAATTATATGAAAAACCTACCAAAGTTCACTCGGGAAGGAGACTTGACTGATACTGACCACATAAATTTCTTTGATCAATTTCCTGACATCCTTGGTCTTGAATACGAGGATGTTTATTCAAGACTCCTAGTTCAAACTTTCGAAGGATAGGTGAGAACCTGGTTCCAAGGAATACCAGCAGGATCCATTGGATCATATGATGAGTTGGAAAATGCTTTTATCAAACAATGGGGAGAAAGGAAAGATCATATTTATTATCTAACCGAGTTTGGAGCTTTGAGAAAGAAAAATTCAAAATCATTTCTTGAGTTTACTCAAAGATTTAATAAATTATATAATAAGATTCCAACTGAGGTTAAACCTTCCCAAACTACAACGTAAGTAACTTTTGTTGGGGATTTTGATCCAGATTTCGCTCTATTGTTAAGATAAAGGAGATCTGTTGATCTCACTAAAATGAAAAATGACGTTGTAGAAATTTAATCAAACATGATGGAATCGAGAAAGTTAAAAGCTAAATTTGAAACGGGAAATAAAGAAACCAGACGGTACAGAGAAAAAGAAGGACCCTCTGGATCTGGGAGGTCTTCAAAAGATAAGATGGATGACATGGCAAGAATAATTAAATAATTGTCAAATAAAATCTCAAAAATGGAATTGGATCAATCTAAGAATGATCAGTTCCCTAGAAAAGATTTCAGAAGAAATCCTAATCCTCAAATGCAACAAAGACAAATCAATAATGAAGATCAAAATATTCAGGCCCCCTTCAAAAATGAAAATTTTATAGGGGGAGAGGACATGCGAAATTTTGAGTTAGAAGAATATGTGAATAATTTTGGCAATGATTGTCAAGAACCTTATTTGACGAGACAAGATTATGAAAAATCTTGAAATACAGAATACAGGTCTAAAAATGATGAGAATAGAAATATTACAAAGGATTCGGTGTATCAAGGAATTGCTAATAATATAATGGCTATGCTCCAATAGAAATATAATCTAAGTCCTAGAAGCATAAATGTCACAACTGCCCCACCGAAGAAAAATTTTCTGAGAGGGGAAACAGACGAGGCAGCTCCAAAAGCTCCTAAAAAACAAACTGTTAAAACCAACATTGTTGATACATAGTCTACTAAGACAAAGCCAACAGGAACACCAGTTATTAATACAAGAAAAGTGAAAATTCCCATGGTAGAAACAAAAATAGTTGAAACAAAAGCATCACAAATTAATAAACCAAAAAAGAAGGAGATAGAATTCCAAACTAGAGAAGTTGATAAGACAACAGGAAATTTCAGTCTAGAAAATGAAATTAATAAAACCAAAATCCTTGTACCTCTGGTTGAACTGGCAAAAAATCCTATATACAGAAAGCAAATTGCTAAAATGATTAATTTTTAGGATAATGAAAGTCAGGTTGGCATTATAAATTTAGAAGATGATAAGACTAATATAATTTTTCGTTCACATTTTGAAGGTCTCATAGATATTGTCGCTCCTTTATATATTACGCTAATTGTGCACAATCTCCTACTCCATAATTGCATGTTGGATTTTGGAGCTTCTCAGAATGTGATGCCCAAAGCTATTATGGATAGAGTTGGTCTCTAAATCACTCGACCATATGGAGATTTGTATTCTTTTGATTCGAGAAAGGTTAAATATGTGGGTATGATAAAAGATTTAGTAGTTAATCTTACACAGATTCCTATAAAAAGTGTTCTGATGGATGTGGTTGTTGTTGATATACCTCCAAAGTATGGCATGTTGTTATCCAAGTCTTGGGGTGCCAAACTTGGAGGTTCCCTCCAGCTCGACATGAAATACGCCACAATCCCGATCTTCGGTGGACAGTTCACTCACTTGTACAAAGAAACAAGGTTGGCATTTACAGTAAGTGATCCATTGAACCCAAATAACTACCCTGTTTATATTGCAGATCAGGATTTAGGAAATTGTATTTTATCCATTGATGATGATTTAAATGAATGTATAGAAGAAGATTGTATAGAAAAAGAAAAAACAGAAAAGACAAATAAAGATGTATATAGTACTAGAGTTTGGAAAATGTATTTTGATGGTGCTTCATCTTGTGAAGGAGAAGGAGCTAGAGTGTTGTTTGTGGCACTCGATGATGAGTTTATTATTCCTTTTTCTTATAGGTTACAGTGGGACATAGATTACACTAACAATGTATGTGAATATGAAGCCTTGGTCTTAGGATTAGAAGTTTCGAGAAAATTAAAAATTAAGAACTTAGAAGTCTACGGTGATGCGGAACTAATCATAAAACAAATTAATCGTCAGTACTAGGCTAAGCACCCAAGGTTGAGATCTTATAGAAATTGTGTCTAGGATCTGATCGAGAATTTTTTCTCATAGGTTAAAGTTCATTACATCCCCAAAACAGAAAATCAACGGGCGGATTCATTGGCCAAAGCAGCCTCAACGTTTGTGCCTCCTACGGTTTTCAAACTTAAATACCATATAGAGATGAGACATAGACCTTCCATACCAAATAATATTCAACATTGGCAGTTTTTCGAGGATGATGAACAAATCAGGCAATTTTTAGAAAAGGTGGATGACTTTGTCGAAACACATATCGACCAAGAAAATCAGAATGATCCCACTTGGATTATGTAGGAAGGGGAAGATCCTGAAGAATTTCAAAATAAGATTGCTAATCATCGTATGCTTATTTTGAAAAATAATCAAATCCCCAAAGGTCTGATCCCCTTGGAGAGATTATTTAATCATGACAACATTCCATTGAAGTCTACTTTACAGTCTCAGCCAGAAAAAGTTGAATATTGTGATATAGGCACCAAAGAAAATCCTAGGTTGGTAAAATTATCTAAGTACCTTCCTCCTAAAATAAAAAGTAAATATGTTGAGTTGCTCAAACAATATAAAGATGTTTTTTCTTGGTCCTGTGATGAATTAAGAACTTATGATACCACCATAATGGAACACAAGTTTCCTCTGAAGCAAGGTGTCAAACCATTCAAGCAGAAGCTCAGACAAATAAATCCTATATTATTGTTCATGATAGAAAAAGAAGTAACGAAACTTCTGAATGCCAAGATCATTATCTCACTCAGATACTCTGAGTGGGTAGCTAATTTAGTTCCGGTAAGAAAGAAAAATGGTGAAATCAGACTGTGCGTAGACTTCATAAATTTAAACAGATCATCACTCAAAGATAATTATTCATTGCCTAAAATGGATCACGTTTTAGAGAAAGTAGTTGGAGAAAATAGAAGTCTATGATTGATGGATTTTCGGGCTACAATAAAATTGCAGTACATGAAGATGATAAAGAGAAAACTGCATTCACTACCCCTTGGGGTACCTTTATGTATGATAAAATGTCTTTCAGTTTAATGCATGCAAGAGCAAATTTCCAACGAGCTATGGACATCGCCTTTGTCGGTGAAAGAGATAAGTTTGTTGTTATTTATCCTGATGATCTAACTGTGTTTTCTAAATCTGATGCAGAACATCTAGTACACCTCAAGCAAACTTTTGATAAATGTCGCAAATTTGGTTTGTCTCTGAATCCCAAGAAATCTCATTTTGCAATGCAAGAAGGTAAACTCTTGGGAAATATAGTGTCTAGGGATGGAATTAAAATTGAATTGAAAATGATTGAAGCTATAGATACTATTAATATTCCTAGGAATAGAAAAGAAATTCAGTCATTCTTAGGAAAAATAATATTTTTGAGAAGATTCATCCTAAATTTCGCTGAAATTGTAAAATTGATTACATACATTCTTAAGAAAGACAACGAGGTCAAGTGGACAAGCGAGGCCAAGGCGTCATTCGAACGTATTAAGAAGGTCATAGGTGAAGCACCGGTACTGGTAAGCCCAGATTATATGAAATAATTCTTGATTTTTTCATTCACTTCTGAACATACTATTACAGGCGTACTGTTACAAAAGAATGATGAGGGTTTTGAACAGCCAATTGCGTTCTTTAGTAAAAGCCTCAGAGATGTTGAGCTAAAATATGATATATTGGAAAAGAAAGCTTACGCAATGGTGAAATCCCTCAAAACTTTCAAAACATATGTACTACATTCAAATATTATTGCTTATGTACCCACCAGTTATGTTAAGGATTTATTGGTTCAACCTGATAGCGATCGAAGGAGGGGCAGATGGTTAGCCAAAATTCATGAGTTTGAATTGGAAGTTAAACCGGCCAAACTTGTTAAAGGTCAGGGATTGGCTGAATCAAGTTTAAAAGCACTCGGAATAAATCATCTGCAGGAGTATGAAGGATTTTTAGAGATAGATGAAATTGATGTTACTGTACCTGCAACTAAAATTTTAGAAAAAATATCTTCTTTAGCTTGGTATAGCGACATTGTTTCTTATCTATTGACCCTTCAATGCCACAGCGACCTGACCCCATCTAAATATAGAACATTGAATTTACACACTGTGAAATATTGTATTGTAGATGGTCAATTATATTGGAAAGATCCTCTTGGTTTATTACTGCGCTGTTTAGTAGAATCCGAAACAGAAAAAGTTATAAATGAATTTCATGAAGGAGTGTGTGGAGGACATCATGCTTGGAGAGCAACAGCTTACAAAATCTTAAGAGCTGGATATTATTGGCCGAAATTATTCACTGATGTAAATGCTAAAGTCAGAGCTTGTGACCCCTGTCAATTGTTCACAGGCAAACAAAAAATTCTAGCATTACCTTTAGTTCCAGTTAAAACTGAAGCTCCATTTCAGCAATGGGGTCTTGATTTTATTGGTGAAATTCGTCCACACTCGAGTTCTCAACATAAATTGATTCTGACCACTACCAAATATTTTACTAAATGGGTGGAAGTCATTCCTACATGAAACGTAACTAACCCAGTAGTGATCAGTTTCCTAGAGGAGAATATTTTATCAAGATTTGGCTACCCTCGGAAGATAGTTACTGATAATGCTCAAGCTTTCAAATCCATGTCCATTATAATTTTTTGTCAAAAGTACAACATTGTGCTAGGACACTCTACGACCTACTATCCATAGGGCAATGGATTAGTTGAGTGATCTAACAAAATCCTTATCACTATAATTAAAAAAAGTACTGACCAAAAATAAGAAAGCATGGCATGTACATTTGAAATATGCCTTATGGAATAACAGGATAGGCATAAAACATTCAATCGGAATGTCTCCATTTCAGATGGTATATGGTACTAACGTTGTTTTCCCCATAAATCTATCGTTATCGGTAATGAAACTCTGGAAAGACTCAAAAGAAGAGCCAAATAACATTACCAGAAGGATAAATCAATTGATTGAAGTTCAGCAAAATAGGGCTGAAGTAGATGAAAAACTATAGAAATATCAAGATAACATGAAATCCTTATTTGATCAAAAAGCTAAAGATAGGGAATTTCTCCCTGGTGATTTGGTTCTAAAATGGGAAGCCATAAAAGAAGATGTTGAGAAGCATGGTAAGTTTGACCAAATCTGGTGCAAACCATACAAAATTAAAGCCTCTGAAGGAAAGAATGTCTTTTTGTTAGAAAATCTCGACAGAAAGATTCTTAATGCCCCTATCAATGGAAGTTACCTCAGGCATTTCATGTAGTAATATGTTTCCAAACCCTCATTGTACATACCAGTTTGGTTTCATGTTTTTTCTACAATTACCTTTCCTTCGGTAAGTTTTTATTGTTATTTTCACTGTAAATAGAAACAGGTTAGTCAATTTCAAAAAAAAAAATATCAAAATATGCAATAAGTAGGTTTCTAATCTACAATATTTCCTGACAACTATCATGTTTGTCTTATTTCAGGATACTTGTCGATAGCCGAGATACTTGAGATATTAAAAATGTGACATGAATAGATACTCACGTTAAATTTCTCTCGAAAATGGGTAATAAACTATTAGTTTGCTTGGCTGGAAGTATAAACAAATTCTGAGGTATGAACTTTTGTCTTGTAAACTTAAGTTAAACTTTTCTAGGATATTTTAATGAGTAAGATAGAAATCATATGTTTACTAATATCATCACCAAATCTTTAAATCAGAGAAATGAAAGTTACTTTTAATTGTTTAAAAATTTTCTCTGAACAAATAATAATAATAATAATATATATAAGCAATAAAAAGACTTTAAACAAAAGTTTCAAGGGTTGAGTAAGAAGCTTGTTTAAGAATGATTGTACCTACAGCAGAACATCTAAAACTTCTTTTTTTCCCCTGTTCATTTTCAAGCTATATCTTCACATGATTCTTGATATCATCCCATGAGCTTCACAGAGGAGAAAGGTCTCACCTTAATTTTGGAAACTCATAAACAAATCTTCAAAACGAGAATAGATAAAGATTCTATAATTCCTTTAACTTTAACTGAACCAGAAGTATTTCTAGGTTAATCCTAACTATCTTAGTCCTTCTAACAGGGTTAAACTAATTAGTTTCCCTCAAGGAAAGTCCTTAAAAAAGGAAATAATAACCCCCCTTGAGAACTTCCCTGAAGGCGAAGATGTTTTAAAGGTCAGGGGAGGATTAGTCCAGAGCAATCAAAGTGATTTGACAGACCTCTATTATAAAATTATAAAAAGATATCTTCTCGAGTATATTGCATACCGAATTATTGCCCCCACTTCATGTTTTAAAACAAGACAGTTGGTGAAAGGAAATTCATAAAATGATTGCCCCCATCTATTCCAAAAGAGATAATGAAAGGAAAATCATTAAGTGATTTCCCTCATCTCAACATTTAAATGCTAAATTACTAATTGAAGTGGTGAAAGGAAATTCAATGTGGGAAATCTGATAACTTCACTGGGGTACTAAACAGGCTCGCTGGCAGTGAAGCAATGTTTAAAATATCTGCTAGGTTGTTATACATGAGTTATAAGGTTCTCTGGTAACTTGTTCTTTTTTACTAGATCTACATTCTATGCTAGATAGGGACTCCCTAAATTAAAATATTGAAATTACTTTACCTTGATGCGAACAAAATCAAATAAACCCTGGTAGAACGATTAAGGTTGTTTTTATTATCTTATACAAATCTGAAGTCAGTTTTAGGAAAGGAAAGCCAATGATAAGCCTAACTTGAGAATCAGAGAATGATTAAGTTTTCAAAGTTTTCAAAGATAAGGATGAAATTCTAAAATCCTTCTTTGTGTCTTCTTCAGATGTGTTTCACAGAAATGTAATAATGACTCCATTTACCCAATAAAAGAACTTGGTATGTTGTTCTTCTCATCCCACAGGGAGACGAGATCCCTAGATGGAACCTATGTTGAAACATACATATTATACTAAGCTTTAGACTAAAATAAGTTTCATTTTTGTTTAAATAAAAACCAAAAAAAAAGTACTTGGATAATCATTGTCGAATGAAGCCTTCTAATTAATCCAATGGTCTAAAATTCTCAAGAGATTATGGAGCTTCCCATTTATTAATGAATCAATTTATATAAAGGTTTGCTTTCGCAATTTCGGTAATCGAAGTTTCGTGAAGTACGAAGGTTCAACATTGAGCATCTTCGAAGCCCTGATTCCCTTATTCACGAAAGTATTAAATGTTAAGTCGGGTTAATTAAAGATTAAGAAAGATTAACAATAAGTAAATCTCATCACGAATTCATGATTCAAGATCTCTTACATATAAAATCTTTTGAAGTCCCGAAACCCTGCCATTCTAAAACTAATCACGGTTAATTAGAAGAGTTAAAAACGATTATACTAAATTAAACCTATCGTGACTTTGTGTTTCGTAAGTATTATTTTAAACTGTTATAAAGATCCCCGAGATTTGAAACGTCGAAACTTGATTAAATGATAAGTACGATTAATTAATGTACTAAATGAGGATTATACTCTAATTAATCTATTGCTTAATAATAACTCGGATACATTCAAATTATGTGCTTTTCCCGAGGTATCGACCATTAATGACATTAATATCTTATTTAGGGAAATGATTCCAAATAAGATCCGATTTTAATGCCCAAATATTTTTTATTAAAGAAATTAAATGCGTTGTCAGTGAAGGTATACGCATGGTTTATGCGTTTAAGGTAAAAATATTTTTTTGTTCTGAATTATAATCTTGTTTTCATAGAGTTGGCTTAGTGAAATAACTAGTTTTCTACATTCTCATTCTTTGTAACAGGTAATAGAGCTCTGAAATTTGATATCATGGCTCCACGAAAAGAACCTAAAGCAACTGGTGAAAGTTCTAGCCAGAACACAGACGTTATTTCTGATACCTCGCCGAGAAGTATAAGCATAGTTAAAACCTGGATGCATGTGTTCAACACCATACAATATGAAGTGGTAAACTGCCTTGATGATTAGAGCGACAACGAAAAGGATAACTTATCTACCAAATATAAAATTATCGCTCATGTAGAGCTACATAAGGTAGAAACAAGGCCGAGGATTTTACCTTACACCGACATGATTGGATAGGCACTAGATCATGTAGATATCCCAACTAGAACTATATTCAACTCTCAGAAGGTAGTTGTTGGGTCATTTTGACCGGAACATATATAGGTGATGTATAAATTGTCTGCAACATCAAACTTTGTTTATAATGACATTTTTCTAGTGAATTTTAATAAGAAGGAGTGTGATCAGTATGGAAATAGTCTTTCCGATTTGATCAAGGATTGGTGTTCACGCCCCAAAAAATTCAGAGCCAATTCTAACGGCATATATTCAATCTCATTGCTAGAACCACAGTTCATGTATATAGCCATGATGATATGTAGACTCTATGGAAAAGGGAACACAACCCATTTCTTTTTACCATGGGTACCCATTATATACACAGTTGTGGAAGGTCATTCTTTCAACTAGGCCAAGATATTGTCGGATAGTCTGGCCAATGAAATTACAGAATACCAAACAAGGAAAGCCAAAGGGAAACCAGCTTCATTATTCATGTCAGCTTATATTATGGACGCCATATTCTTCATAATGCCTTTCTCGACGATGGGCTGAAGTTGGACTCCAGATAGTGCAGAACCAATTCATGGTTATCATTCAAAACTCTGGGAAGATAAGGCAAAGGATTCCTTTTATGAAATATGTAATTAGGTAGCGGTGTCGATGCATACTACTATTTTTGGTCACTCACCTCCTAGAATTCCAGATGCAGTTGCGACTAACCTAGAGAAGGTGGCAGACTGGTACATCAAGGAACACTTCTCTTATATCAAAGTTTTCGGTTGTTTAGTTCCCCCCTGTGCTCTACCGAAATTTCTACCAAACCGACTAGTGTGTCGCGAGGTCACACGACAAACTGTACTCGACAGGATTAGCAAAGAACTTAAAGCAGTGAAGAAAAATGTATGTCCATCTTTTCCCTTACAGATCGATGCATTTTCTTTGTTATATTTCGGCCATTCCAGAGTGGAGGTTGTAGCCTTAGAAAAGATAAAACTAGTTAACATTGAATTGAAGAAACATGACCCACAAAAGGTCATGGGTAATCATATGGCCAGTTGTAATCTAAAAAAATATGAACATGAGGAGTCCCCTCAGAACGAAATGTTCCGAGGGGTAAGATCTTACCAAGAAGTTCTGAGCCGAGTTCGAGCTCTACCACCTGGTGAAATGGTTGAGTTTTACAATTTCCAAAAACATCGAAGAAGTAGTCTTCTGAAAGTATTACAAGGAGAAAACCTAATGTCTCCTGCTACACAGTAAACATAAACCCATAACCCAGAAGTCGGGAGCTCTAGAAAACAAGAAGCCCCAAAAACAACAGATAGTTCTGAGATCTTGACTCAGAAAAAGGATATCCCAACGATAGAGGTATCTGATGACCAGTCCAAAGATCAATCAGAAACATTAAAAAAGCCAACGAGAAGATAAGCCATTGTCTTCACCTGATAAATCAACTATAGATGGAGTCAAAAAATAGTTATCCATAGAAATCGGCAGCCCCATTGAGGCTATCATGCCATTATAGTTCACCAAAGGAAACCCTAATGCAAAGGTAATATTCATAGGGGATCTCACACCTATCATTATTGAAGAAATACCTCCTACCGATTTATTTTTCATTAAGAAAAGGAAAGTTGTGGTAAAGAAAGAAATGCACCAAAAAGAGGGTGCAATGGTCAAAAAGCAGAGAGTATTATTGGATGGACAAAATTTGGAAGATGAAGACTTTTCTACAGAGGTAATAGGCTCTTTGGGAGCTTTTGCAACAGCTAACCTATTCTCAGTTGATAATCTATAAGAAAGGTTGAAGCATAGAAATCAGATGATAAGTCAGTTGTGAGATCAAATAAGGAATACAGAGAAGAATATCAGAGATGAGGTCAATAAAGGACATGAAAAGGATAGAGTTTCTGATACACAATAAATCCAACTACTCAAGTCCAGTCTTGTCCAACAAGATGAGTTGGTTAAACAATTACAAAACAAGGTAAGTTCCACTGAGAAAATGGTTATGGATATAGCAGTGTTCCAAGATCAAGCATCGGAAGTGATAAAGAAACTAGAAATAGCACAACAAAGCCTTTTGGCTAAGGTAGAGATCATCCAAAATCATTTTCAGGAAGTAAATCAATCATTAGATAATATCATTTTCAAAGAAGGAGAGGCAACTGCATCCTGGACTACCTTTCAAAAAGTGGTCGTGTCATTGGCTAAAGAAGAAGTACCTGTAACTCCCAGATTAATTGTTGTAGAACAAATCAGAGGTGATATAATATTGAAGGCATGGGAGGCCAATATAGCCGATAGTAAAAGAATGGACAAAGAAATAAAAGAGGATTGTGAAGAGGTTTTTGATTTGCTAAATAAAGAATCACTAAGCATTGGAAAGGATGATTGTTGTGAGATACTAGGACAAATCAACATTGTAAAACATCAACTTGACATCAAAGAGAGCTTAAAGGAAGCTTAGATTGAAATTTCACAGCTAAAGTAGGTTGACATCATTCAAATAGATAGATGGCTAGTAAAGCCAAATTTACAGTTACAATCAATGAATTCTGAAGATAAAAACATAGAAGACAGGTTGCCACAATTACAAAAGAAGTTGTATCTTTTTGAGGTAAAATATGTGACAGAACCTTCTAGACTATTAGTACGATTTCTAAGCAGGTGTGTCAAATGTCTCGAGCAAGGTGAAGGAAGTACTTCAAAGAATCAATGAAGTAACATATGTATACATGTTCTACTGGTATGAGAAAGAAATAGAAAAGAACCAAGTCTAACGATTCAAGTTTTCATTTTGTAACCATTATTAGCTAGGAATAACGAGAATTCCAACTGCCTAGGGTTGAGAACCTCTTGTATAAATATATTTTCAAAAGACTAAAAGAAGGCGGGTTTTTTGTCGATTGTAATAGAGAAATCTTGCCTTTTCGAGAATTAATACAAGTACATGCTAGAGACTCCATATTTCGTCACTCTTGAGTTATGTGTTCTTTTGTTCCTTCATATTTCGGCATCTTTATTCATACATCTTTGATGAATGCCTAGTCACAACTTAGTACAACTTCTACTATGGTTATATGTTTCATTTATTTATTTGATTGCTTACAGATTTTCCTTTGTGTTTGCTATTAGAAAATATAAGACCTGAGAGTTAGTTAGGTTACTGCATTTTATGCTTCATTAAAGGTTTCTCATCTATTTTCTTCTTTTGTAGTAGAGTGAGATTCTTCTTTGATTGATGCCTTTCTTTGTTTAATAGCTTTATGTTTTTCTCTCATCACATTTGCTATTTTCAAATTTAACTCAGATACAAAAGATGGCCTCTGAGTTGTTATACCATTAATTCAATTTTAAGAACTTTTCTCATATAATTGAAAGTAGAAAAAAAAAATATTAAAAAACAAAAGATCCTTTGATTATTTCTTTTCTCCATGACTATACCTGTTGCAAGGCGGCCCAATATTGAGCCTGGTCTTAATGATCAAACCAGCATTTCTTTAAGCTTGTTTAATACCATCCTAGAAACCGCTTATACTCGGGTTGAGCTTGAACGCTCATGGGCAGTGATTGAACAGGACATAAATGTCCATGAACGTTGGGAAGCTAGGCAAAGACAGCTTTGGAATTTGCCATAGCTTCATTTTCTTAAAAGTATGGATCTTCTTGTCAACACTAAAACCTTTATTATACTTTGAAGCCTTAAGTATAAACTCAAGAACAACAATTTCCATGACTGAATATGGATATGTTGCATTGCAGTGTACATATTAGTTGACATATGTTGAATTGGTACTTTCTACAATGGTTAGGTTGCATTACATTGTTCACAAAAGGTTAGCTTTCATTGAGACATTCATCAAGAGTTATGTTGCATTGTGACATTCAAATTGGTTGACTTGTTTTGAATTCCTATGCTCCTAAATGGTTATGGCACAATGTAATGTTCATCAAGGGTGATGTTGCATTAAGATTTTCTTGAAGGGCTCCCATGACGTTCCTTAATGGTTATGTCTCATTGCAAAGTTCATATTTCTTGAATTATGTTGAATTGCTATGTTCCTCAATAGTACGTCTCATTGAGACATTAATCATGAGTTATGTCACATTGCAACATTAAAAGGGTTAACCATTGTTGACATTAAGTTGACTTCAACATTATGTAAAATCGTAACAATAAGAAATTGACAATGATAATTCTTCATTTCTTTAAGTTTATTTTCATTTGAACTTTGAAGTATCTACATTTTTATATTTAAAATACTTTATCACTTGATAGATTATATCTATTTTCTTCATCGGAGAATTTATAACTTCTTTTAATCACATTTGTTACCAGATAAAAAAATATATTTTATTGATTGAAGAAAGAAGTGCATTCATATGTAAAATTAATATCCAGAGCTAATAAATTCTTAATGGTTTCAAAGAAGAGAAAGTTTAAGTATGACTATCATAACTCTAAGTGCATCAATAGTATTTATATGTAATGTTTCATACTTGTTTCAAATATATTTATTTTTCATAAAGTATATCAAATTAGCTCAATTTTAAAATTTTAAAGTATATATATAATTTTGGAATATTTAAAATACCTTATTACTTATAGATTATATTTTTTTTATCAGACAATTTATAATATTTTTATCATTGAAATGTATTTATTAAATATGGAAATGCAGTGATATCACATTTGGTGCCAAATAAAGAAATCTATTGCATTGCTTCACGAAATAAGTGCATTCATATGTAGAATTAATATTCGGAGCTAATAAATTCTTAATGGTTTAAAAAACAGAAAGTTTGAGTATGGCTATCATAACGCTAAGTGCACCAATAGTATTTATATGTAATGTTTCATACTTATTTCAAATATATTCATTTTTCATAAAGTATGTTACAGTTTGAAAATATGTGTATGCAAATTATTTATATAAAAATAATATCTAAAATTTTTATTATTAAATAAATATTTTTAAAAATAATTTAATTAACCATATTTAAAATTAAATTAATATTTATGAAAACAATTGAATTACACCAATACTCGAGAAAATGTGAAAAGTGTAATCAATACCAAGAAAAGGAGAAGTGTAAGTATATAAAAAAAACTAAATTTAAGTTACAAAAGGAAACGAGTGATATGAATAACATTTATATTGAACTCTACAAAATTTCAATCAAAATAAAACTCTATCATGGCAAAAATGTTTATTTATCTTTATCAATTTGGTAGAAAAACTAAAAATTAATCCTTCTACTTCTCTCATTACACATCTGTTTTTTTTGGATACAATTTTTGTGCAACTATACATTTACCATATTTAACCAATGAAATGGTTGAATAAGTTTTCATTAGATGCAAATGTTGACATGGTTCTATGAATGGAGGTGAATTTTGGTTTTTGGTCGCGTCTTAGGCTCCCTTTAGCCCCAAGGCCTCCCGTTTGAGGGCCGCAGGTCCTTCCCTTTTCCCCTTTTCTCTTTTCCCTGGCCCTTTCGTTTCACGTCCGTTTACCCTTCCCTTTCCAACTAAACCTCTCTCGTCTCTCGCATCCAAATTTTGTCCCCGCACGAAGGATAAGATAGGTGTCATATCACATGGAATCTGATTAAGAATAACTATTGGATTATGGTGCCATCTTGCCTAGCCAGAGGATCTTTGTTCATCCCAACAATTTTTTGGAAAACCCCAACCTCACTCGTTGTCCATGTCCCTTCAGAATGAGTCGATACACTCCTTCAAACGTGTTGAATCGAAAGTTGTGCATGAGGAAGGATATAGCATCCCGCAACTTGGTTCTTCTACGCATTGAGAGGGTATTGATGATATTCCAAAATGTGCTTCTCATCCTGTTGATTTTGAAATGGAATGGGGTGGAGTTAAGGTTTCGCTACAGAGACAGGCCGAGAAAGGAGTTTATTGAAAGAAAGCACCGAGGTGCATCAAAGAGAAGGAAGGCACTGTAAAAATGGTTGTTGGTGAAGACATTCTCATCTAAGACATCTCGAAACTTGCAAGAAAAATGTTGGTTGGGTGGTTTTCTGGAAAATCTCTGGGGGGAAATCCCTAGTTGGTCGGGTGGAGCATCAATGGAAGCCTTTACTTGGATATATGTTGGAAATGTATATTCTCCCCAAGGGTTATATTTTATTTTTGTTCATTTCATAGGAAGACTACGACTACATTCAAAAGAAAGACTCGTTATGGGGTTCGTTTGGTCTTTCTCTTAGACCATGGACGGTGTATTTTGACCCCATGAAGGACTTGTATATATGTTGGAAATGTATATTCTCCCTAAGGGTTATATTTTATTTTTGTTCATTTCATAGGAAGACTACGACTGCATTCAAAAGAAAGACTCCTTATGGGGTTTGTCTGGTCTTTCTCTTAGACCATGGACGGTGTATTTTGGCCCCATGAAGAAATCAATCGTTATCATAAAAGTTTGGGGAATTTTTCCAATAGGCATGCAAAGCACTGAGATCAATTGGAAATAGGTTGGGATATTTTATCAAGTTGGAGTCGAATTAGGCATCTAAGAGTGATCGTCGTTGGGATTGGATTCAGGTAGAAGTTGATTTAAGAGAAGGTTTGGTGGGTAGTATTGATATTGTATATGCTGATAGGACATGGCATCAAAAGGTAGACTATTGGCGCATACCCTTCTGGTTCCATGGTGTAACATCCCTAGGTACCCAGGTTGGGCCATGCTACTCCAAAAATGATCTGAAACCACAATGTAGCACCATCCAATGTACTACTGAACAATGTTGTTCCAAAATACATTGTGCAGGTTCTACTCTAAACACAAGTTTGTGCAGTATCACTTGAAGTAACGCTCTTAACCCAAGCTTGAGTCATGCCACACAACTTATATTGGTGGAAGCATATTTCTCCTTTTAACACAACTTTAAGCAGTGGAAGTAACTCAAACAACTGTGCACTAGTGTATTGATCTTGCAGCACTACTGTGCATGCAACATCCTGGTGTCACACACCAAATATATTCTCCTTGTGCTCGTAGACTGCTTCCTAGTACGCACAAGAAAATCTAGTCTCTGGTGCACACAGGGTATTCTCTGCGCACATGACCATTCAAAAATTTCCCCAGAGGCTCATACCAAAATCAAAGGTTAATTATAGGAAATTGTTAACATCTGTCATACTCATGCATGTCTACAAATACAGGTTATAAGCACCATAAGCATCAAACATAATATCAACAATTACTTATATGTGACAACATACAAGAATTTAAACCATATCAAACATAAATAAATATGTACACAGAAAATGAGAAAAGTGCATAAAGACACTTATATTTTATGAAAGTCACCAATGGTGCGCATAACTTAGATGTTATTCTCAACCATAGACTATTTTTCTCATATTGTTTCAACAACAAGTCACCCCCGAGTTAGGGCTTAACTCCACCAGGGAAAAAAGGGTTCTTAGTGACAGGATAAGGTCTCATACTCAACATAATTGCTCGATCCAAGGTTCCCATTGTTGCATCTATCCTACAGTCTCTCATTCCCCACGCACCTATCACACCCAAGGAAGTGTTCCCCTTCTCTTCTCGACAGTCCTTCGACTTCCCCACTTCCCTTCTAAGTTACCAGCAACAGGCCAGACCGGAAGTCTTCGAGCCCTGCAGCTAATGCCTAATGCACCAAGGAATAATTTTGAGAATATATCTCACCTAAAGAGACTACTCACGGGACCAACAACCCGCCTCTTTGTTGGGTATGTGTTATAATCTTTGCATGTGTGTGTGTGGGCGCATCAAATATGACAACTACGTCTGACAATCCCTTGTACTAGTGCTTTGTTTGTGCCGTGTGCGCCGGATTTTTCTATTTTTAGCGGTTTTGTAAATTAATCCTGGATTAAGGGATTAGGGTTTTGGTATCTACAGAATACCTAAAAACATTGTATATATATTTTATAGTGAATGGTGAAATTCGATATAATAAATATAAGAAAGGTTTTCCCGGTTGAGGGTTTCTAGTATAAATCTTTGTGTACTATGTGAATGAGCCATTGATTAAATTAGGTTTTTCTTAAGAATCTATATGCATTGCTTTACTTCACAGGTTTAAAACTTACATGTGGTATCGGAGCTCATTTTTGGCTTCAGAGGGACGCCTTTGTTGTTGATGGTTTGGCTCGGTCTTGATAGATCAAGTTTATCTTGGGTCTGTGATAAACCTGGGTTTAGTGGGAGATTTTGCAGTGGAGATTTGAGTATAGAAAGAGGAATGGCCAGCTCATCTAGAATCAAGATAGAGAAGTTCAACGGTAAAAACTTTGAGCTATGGAAGCTCAAGATGGAGGACCTTCTTGTAGACAAATAACAATGGATCGTTGTGGATCCTAGTACACAGCCTACTGGTACACCGTCTACTAGCACACAGGCCACTGGTACACAACCTACTAGTACACAAACTACTAGTACACCAGCTACTAGTATGTCGAAGGAAGATTGGGAGAAGTTGGACAGAAGAGCAAGGAGTACTATTCGACTCTATCTGGCAAATTCGGTTTTGTTGAATGTCTCAAGAGAATCTACAACCAAGGAACTATGGGATAAGTTGGGGAATTTGTATCAATCAAAGTCCCTGGTAAACAAGTTGTTTCTTCGAAATAAGTTGTATCATCTTAGGATGGAAGATGGAGATTCTGTGACATAACATCTAAATGCCTTTAATACTCTGGTAAGTCAACTTGGCTCTATTAATATTATGATTGCAGAGGAAGATAAGTGTATTACTTTGTTATGTTCTTTGCCAGAGTCTTGGGATAATCTGGTTGTAGCAATAGGTAGTACCACTCAATCTACATTGAAGTATGAGGATGTAGTTGCATCCTTGTTATCTGAAGAGATGAGGAGAAAAAGCATGGATGGTCACAACACAGATGCTTTATTTATAAGAGGGCGTACCTAAGACAGGAACCTTGGTAAGCCTTCTGGGTGGAGATCTGAATCTATAGGTAGATCTAAGTCTCCAGGAAAATCTTTGAGGAAATGTTGGAAGTGTGGTAAAATAGGGCATTATAAGAAAGATTGCAAGTTTAAGAAGGTTGATAAACCAAAGGGATCTGATAGTACCTCTTCCACAGAGGCGAAAACCTCCACTGAAGAAGGAGGTGATGTTTACCTGGCATCTACAAGTACACATGCAAACCGTGATGTATGGTTAATCGACTCAGGTGCGTCATACCATATAACTCGTCACAGGGAGTGGTTCTCTGAATATGAAAAATACGATGGTGGTGAAAAGTCTTGGGACGTGGAAGGGTTAAGTTGATGCTAAAAGATGGAAGGATTAGAACTCTCCCTGGGGTTCTACACATTCCAAAACTAGCCAGGAGCCTAATATCTGTAAGCAAGATGGATGATGCAGGAGTGGATATTGTATTTGGAAAGAATGCTTGCAAGATGGTACGAGGAGAAATGGTGTTGATGAGGGGAGTTCAGTGTGGAACTCTGTACAAGTTGTTGGGAAGAACTTATACTAATGGG
>JASDQU010172161.1:3544-16867 GCA_032191745.1 Picea mariana
AAGTGTCCTCAAAGAATAAGTTTTGTTAGTGTGCCGGAGTGGGATGTTACATTGTTGTATCCCAATTTTTCTTGATGACATCCTGTAATGTGGGTGGCCTAAAATCCTTAACCCAACCCTTTAATGGTTCAATTAGCCCCTCTATAAATAGTATCATTAATCGTTTTTATGAGATATTAGTTACCTTGACAACCAAACTCTAAAACTCTGTGCTAAATTACTCTGGTGTACCTGTCTATCTAAACTGGGCCAACTCCCTGAAATTAATTTCAAGATCCTTCCTTTCGAACCTATCCATCAACCTCTAGGTGAATTCTACATAAAATGTAATGTTATCATTTCCAAGGGTGACCAAACCATGATTCCACCATTTATGAGCCTCCCCATCTAAATGTAAGGTGACAATCTCGATTTCCTCTACCTCAGTCATTGGGTTGAGCTGGAGTTAAGTGTCCATCTTCTTCACCCAAGCACTAGTTGAACTCTTAGTTGACCCATCGAAAGAGGGAATAGTCAACCTTCCCACCCTACACATAAGATCATAGTTTTTTTGGTACTTCATTGCCTTATTCCATTCCCTTGGTTTGTTCCTATATTTAGCATTGTAATAGTCTTGTGAAGAAAATGCTTCTTGGAAACTTGTCGATGTGGCTAGGTACTCTTCCTAACCCTTAAGGGAATCACTATCTTGGTCCTATTGTTATGGAATTTATGTCTTCTGCTCCTTAATAAATTTGGGTAATGATGGCCTTGGTATTTTACTACTACCTCTTGATGAGTTTCTCTATATTGAAATATGAGTGTTGTTATTCTCCCTATAGACCCTACTACTTTGTTGACTTCCCTATGTCTGGTTCCCATTGTAGCCTTGTTAGATTTGAATGAGTTGTGTTGTCTGATGTTGGCTAGCAGTCATCTGTAGTTTTCCTACAACTTTATATTCCAACAATTGTTGGACTTTGTCTTCACCCTGGTTTCCCATGCTTCCTTCTCGTTATGATTCTGATGGGATTTCTTTTGAATTCATCTTCTGTGATTTGTTATATATTTTTCTCTTCCCCCCATCCTTTTTTGGCATTACAGGATGATAGAATCACCATTATATGCACACAATCTGATTTCCTTCCCATTGTTTCCCCTCAGTGTAAACCACGCTAATTTTTCCAGAAAAAAACCCTGAAAACCTATCGAAATTAAAATGATGTTAACTTTAGTTTTGAGGCTCTGTTTTGGCTGATATTGTTGTATTGAAATTGTGTATTTTTCCGAGAGGAATTCAAATAGTCAATTTGTTTTGGAAAATTCTACTCTAAAAGTTTAAAATATGAACCTCAAGTGTGCCACCCCTTTTTTCTTCCAAACAAATTATGGATATATATATATATATTTATTGGCTAAGGAAAGTGATTTGATACAATCATAGGCTAGAAAGATCATCTGCTCTGATACCACTATAATATCCTTGACCCAAATTATTAATTCTTCCTATGTGAAAATGATATGAAACCCTTACAATAATTTGTTCAATAAAGAATATTATCAAACACATGGTAAACACACATAAATAGAGAACAATAATATGGCATCTTATTATGAATGAGAACAACATTAAAAATATCTTTAGTGGCTGTAAAAACGGCTTCGGAACAAGACTAGGAATATAAACTATTAGCCGTTAGACAACTACACAATTTGCTATAAACAAGAAAGTAAACCTGGTATTATTCCAACATAGAAACCGAGGCTCTCCAAGTTGTTGAAATTTAACAAGGGATGTCCTCATTCATGTTTTTGTGTTTTGTTATGGGGGGTACATAAAAGTCATATTTCGTAGACATGTTTTATTTGTAAAGTGACTTTTTAAATAAAGTTCTTTTATAAAGAGAATGTACTTTATAACTTAAAGTGATTTTAAGTTGTGGGACCCAAAAGTATTTAATGAGCATTTATTACTTATTTTGTAATTAATGAGGAGCATTAAATATGAGCCCTCAGATTAGACTTATGATAGCCATTAGATTGAAGTTGGTTATGTAAGTTAGGGTTTCTTGGGAAAAGAGAAGACTACATATACATGCTTAGGAATGTGAGAAGAACACACAGTAAAGACAAAGGAAAGAGAGATCAAATTTCTGGAGAGTTTAAGAGCATAGTTTTCAAGTTAATTAGAGTGCACGGTTCCCAAGGAAGTGCAATCATAACAGTCCATACAGCAGAAGGAATGGTAGTCCGTATAGTGAGAAGACAGTCTGTATAGAGAGGGAGGCATGATTTCCAAGAAATAAGTTCGTACAGACCGTACTGTACTTGTTGGCATGCTTTCCGAGGTAGATTTATGTGCATTTATTTCTGTTGTTTTTATCTATACAGTGACACGATTTCCTAGAAATCGGGTTGTTGTTTGGTTGGCACGTGTGGGCAATTGAAGCTTGCTGGCACAAATTTTTAGAAAGAAATCAGATTGTTGAGATAAGTTCATTTGCATTTCTGATTTACAATTGGAATTAATAAATTTCTAGGTTGTAAGAAATTTCAGATCTGCTCTTGAATAATAGAATAATCTCTCTAGGGTTTTTCCCATAGTGGGGTTTTTGCCCTGGTCATTGGACCAAAAATCACTTGTCTATTTATTGCCTTATCAGAGTATGGGTCAGTGATTTACTTGACTTGAGTGTTTTATCTTTCAGTTGCTTTCAGTTTTAAAGGCATTTATTAAAAGACTAAAATCTCAAGTTAATCAAGTGTTTGACGAAATGTGTGAATGAGATATTTATTATTTTGTCATTAAAAATCTTCACAAGCCTCCCACTACTATGCTCCAGTATACTTCAATATATTCAGAAAATACCACAAGACAAAGACCCCAAATGAACTCTCCTTTGTCTAGCTAGGGTGGCTATTGCACCACCGAAACTAATCATGCACTAGAAGGTTTTTTCTAAAAACCCTAAGAAAAACAACAAGAAGAGCACTCAATACATATCAAATCATAATGCCAAAAAGGTAGGACCCCTTCTATTTATTCTTCTAGTATTCTGTTAGATTTTCCTTCTTGACTAAATCAAGCCCTCACTTGATTAAAATATAATTATTTATTTTATTTAATATCTCTTTAGGGTTTGATACTTTGACCCCCCTTTTTCTTTGTTGACTATAGCCTTAAGAGTAGTGTAGGCTAATGAGTCAACAATTGGAGGGGGACATTACAAAATACAATTTTTCTATGGTAAACTAAATAAACACCAACTACATATAGACTAATGAATCATCAATTGGAGGGGGACATTACAAAATACAACTTTTCTATGGTAAACTAAATAAACGCCAACTACATACAACTCTGGTTGTATAAACACATAAGACAATCAATTCATATGAGAGCTAAGAACTTGTAGAGAACCAAAAAAACGGGTACAACTATCATACACCCCCTTTATCATTTTATAGCAAGTACAACAAACATTCTTTATCAAATTCCCAAACTATAAGCCCATTCTTTACTATACGCCTAGCTCTCTTACAACTTTCAAATTTCAAATTAGTTTTGGCTCTTTTTACACCAATAAACTTTTCTCTCAATTTCATTCCATTGACATTACTCACACACATCCTATGCAATGGGGAGATACATTAGGCCATTTCTGCAAACTACATTATCTCCACTCATATTGTTTAATGGGTTAGGATACAAGACTAGTAGTTCAAATCCCCTCGACTCTTATCAATTTAAGAGACAATCCCAAAAAATCCTCAAACCCAAGGTCATATGTACCCGATTCCAATATAACCTTGGGAGCTAATCTGGAACTTGAAGATTTCAATGGCTCCTAATTCTGCTATTTCTGGAACGAATAATCTATAGATTCAAGGCCAGGGAGAAACCCTTATGCATTTTCTTTTCGGCTACAATAATGCCTATTTTAATTATTGCTATCAAACCCAAAAGAGATAACCCGGAAAAAATAAAAGCTTTACACAGAGATTTTAAACTTGGGGGAAATCCAAAACCCTAAAATTGTAGTGGGAACCTCATATGTAGTCCGTTTTGAAGCCGATTATTTCGACGTTTGTTGTAGATGAATCGCCATTCTGATTTCTCAACCTCTGCTTCCAAGCTCCGAGCCTTGACCCCATCCAACTCCTCTTCACCTCTGATTTCTTCTTTGTTCGGACCCCTGTCCGAGCACCGAGCTTCTCCATTCTCCTCTCTCATCTCTGCACCGCTGGGCGAACGTTGTCGGCGAGTCTTCTCAGAACCCTGGGTCCTCCCGTGAGGGAGTTAGCCTAATCCTGCGTTCTGATATCGAAATCACACACCAAATACAAAAATATAAAGATATAGTTTTAACTTTGAAACTAGCTTAACCAGAAACAAATTGACGTACAAGTAAAAACAAATTAATATACAACAAGGAATATTCTAGAACTTAGTGGAAAATAGTTGAGAAATCATAAGAAAATCTGTCAAAATGTTTCCTGATTAAGTTTTATTTTTAATTCATATTAAAATGTAAACTTACTTATTATCACTTTCATGAATAACACAATTGGTGAGAGGTCATTAGTTCAAGGGTTCTGTCTCTGGAGTTACGGTTTATCCACCTTACCATGTACAAATATCTGAAATATTAACTTATGTTATCTTAAATGTCTGAAATGTTTTAGTTGTTCACAAAAGAATAACATAACACAATTCTTTCTATATAATAAAAGCTAACATTAATTAATAAGGTATATTTAATAATGTGAACAAGTATAATATAACTAAAAGGAGATTTGATTCTAGAAAGATTTTCCCTTAGAATGTTTTTTAAAAGATATAATTAGTATAAATGAGAGTAGAAGGCATGAGAGTCTTGAGGATTATTGTAATAGAGTCTACTTTGTTGGAGGTTTCCCCCTCGAACACGCAAGTGAACGTTGTTTTCATTCAATCAAAGTATTGTTGTTTTCATTCAATCAAGGTATTATTGTTGGTGTTGTTTTTCTCGTTCCTTCATTGTTCCGTTGGTATTTACAGTTATATTTCTATTTATGCTTATTATAATACATATGGTACCTTACAAGTCGTATCATGGCTCTTTACTTTGCGGAAACTATATGGGAATTTATTTTTGAGGGTAGAGATGTATACTTTTGGCATCTTTAAAGCATAGAGATCTGTCGTTTTATAAGTAAAACTATGGCTAGGGAAGACTACACGTTGGAAATATAGATGGTTTAATGAAATTACTCAAAACAAATGTTGCACCTTCTTTGAAACCACTATAAACCCTATTGGTACCCCTCCGAGTAGTATTGTATTAGATAGGATCTGTACACAGTCACACTCCTACATATCGTCAAGTAGATTGGGAGTCCCTAGGTCACCTGAAACTAGCTCTAGATTAGTCAATCAACCACTTGATTTCTATAGTGACATCGAGAACAACACTCAGGAAGACACTCTCTAGCACCTGAGTGATCGGGTATTACAACTGATAAATTCAAGCCTCCTTAGTCGATTCCCTAAGATATTGAGTTGAGTACTACTATTCAACCCCGCATGTATATCAGAGAGTTATATCATAGGGAAAACCCTTGTCTATAGGAACCCTGAAAACCCTAACACTTGGGAAAGAAATAGAAGAGATATATTGTTTCCCAAACCTATCTCTTGCATTCAAGTTATGAAATTCCTACACAATTTGTCATGTTAACAAATTAGGCAAATTGTCACTACAGTATTCTCCAAGCAGAGGTATAACTATGCAAAAGTAAAAAAAAAACGTATAGTGGTCCCACCAACACCCTTATTTGGAACATATCCACTTGTATTCCTCTCTTTTCGTGTGACTTCCATGGTACCTATCATTTTTAAGATTTATTTTTTTCTACAGACTTGACCCCCTTCTCGGCACTCTTATTTAGGACTTATCCCACTGGATTCCCCTTTTCACCATGATCGCAATGGTATATATCACTTCTAAACCTTTATATTTCGTGGAATCACCCACCTTTTCTAAAACCCTTATTTCCCACCTATTATTTTGCATTCCTCACCTTGAATAGATCATCATGGTATCCTTCACCAGTAACCCATTTTATATGTGGGCCCACCTACCCCATTCTTATGTTTCCCTTTCACCATCACCCACACCCGCAACTGAGACCTTGAAAACTGCCTCAATTCCACCATTGTTGCCAAAATGAAACACATGACACATGACATGAAGCACGACATGAATTCCCACATCGACAATGAGCTTCAATCCTTTTCTACCAAGATCTTGACATTACTAAATATTCATGGAGACCTTACCTCATCTGAACAACCTTCCAACCAAAAAAGTTCTTCTACCTCCAATTCCAGGATGTTTTAGTCAACCCCCTTCATCGTGATCTGTGGCTTCCATGAGTGAAGGTGAAAATATTTGATTTCTTAGATCCCACTTGCTTGGTCACTAAAATGGACACTACTTCTCCTTGCATGGCATCACTAATGACTTGGACAAAATTTGTTACAATGTCCTCTATCTAGACCCTGAATGGTAGCAATGGTGGCAATGGAGTAAAAAATCATGCCAAGGGTATGTTTCTTGGACATATTTTGTGTCTAAACTTTATGAATGACTTAGCATCGATACACACCATATGGGTTGCTTGACCAAGTTGAAACAATTTGGTACTATGGAAGACTTTATTGCCGCATTTGAGTGCTTGGCTTTCATAACATAGGTCATATCTAATGCTTTATTCAAGGAATGTTTTTTCGGTTTCCTAAAGAATGAAATATGAGCCCAAGTCTTCATGGATCCCCCCCATACTCAGTTTGAAGCTACTCAACGTTCCAAGAAAGAAAAACATGTTGTCTTTTTCCAGAACCAAAAACCCTATTTTCTTCCTCTCCCTTGACCTACCAATACTTCCCCTCATGCCACTCCTATCAAGATCTATAAATTAACTTAGGCAGAAATGGTTGAGCACTAACTCAAGGGTCTTTGCTATAATTTTGAGGAAAAATATTTTTCAAGGAAGAATTGTAAGGAATGTAAAATTTGTATGGTCATTTATAAGGATGTTGTTGATGAGGAGGCCGAAGTTTACCCAGTTGAAGAACTACCCACAACAGATGATCCTACTCTTCCCTCTAATCCACCATAGGTTGAACCATTGATTTCATTGCATACCCTCACTGGCTTCTCTACTCTTCAAACATTCAAGCTCATTAGATACATTAAGCACATGAAGGTCATAATCCTCCTTGACAATTTCAACACCCATAATTTTTTTCATCGTTACATTGCCTAGGAAATAAATTGTTATATCCTTGCAGTCAACAATTTTCAAATCATGATTTCCAATGGAGGTTCCATGAAATGTGGTAGGTGGTGTGAAAATGTGTGCCTACAAATTGGTTAGTACGACCTAAAATATCATATGTTTTCTATATACATGAGAGGTTGTGACATTGTGCTTGATGTTGAATTGTGCTCAGTGTTGAATGGTTATGCACTCTCTACCTCATCCTCATGGAATTTAAGGACCTAACCTTGCAATTCCAATAGGAAGGACAAAAGTATAAATTCCAAGGCATCACAACAAGTTCACTTGAGATAATAAGTTCCCAATGAATGGAAAATATACTCAAAAAATATCACTCTAGGATCATTTCCCAACTCCATTTCATTCACGTAGTTGAGACACCCTTTGTGCACCCTAACCTCCAATCTATACTCTCCCAACACCAATCTATATTTATCACTACCCATTGAATTTTCCCTTCCCACAATTCCCATGATCATTCCATTCCTCTAGTACCCAATAGTCTTCCTCCCAATGTTAATTGTTATCATCATCCATTTTCCCAAAAAATTGAAATTGAGAAAATTGTTCAATAATTGCTAGAAACAAGTGTTATCCATCCTAGTACCATCCCTTATTCTTCTCTAGTTGTCATGGTACCTAAGAAAGAAGTAAATTGGCGCATGTGTCCCGATTTTCATGCTCTCAACAAACTCACAATCAAAGATGAATTTCTCATTCATGTCATTGAATACCTTTTGGATTAATTGAGTGGTGCCCAATAATTTACAAAACTTCATCTCCATTTTGGTTACCACGAGATACACATGAAAGAGGAACACATCCCCAAGACTTCCTTTGGAACTCATGAGGGTCACTATGATTTCTTAATCACACCATTTGGCCTTTGTAATGCCCCCTCCACTTTTTAAAACCTCATGAATAATTTCTTCCATCCTTTCATCCATCATTTTGTCTTAGTTTTGTTTGATGATATACTCATTTATAGTAAAACTTGGCAAGCCAATCTTTTCCATGTGGATTAAGTTATCCATCTATTGTCTGAGGACAGACTTTATCTCAAACAATCTAAATGTGATTTTGGCACATCTGAAGTCGAGTGCTTGGGTCATATTGTAAGAAAGGATGGTGTAGGTTGGATCCTAATAAAATTGAAGCTATGAAGTATCGACATTTCCCTAAATCTATTAAAATATTGTGTGTTTTCTTGGGTTTAAGAAGCTATTATCACAAGTTTGTTTAGAATTATGGAAAGATTGCACCTCCTCTCACTGCTCTCCTTAAAAATAATGATTTCATTTTGACTCCATCAACTGATCAATCCTTCCAAGCATTCAAATATGCTATGTGCACAAGCCCTATCTTGCCACTACCCGACTTCACCAAGAGTTTTGTCCTGGAATTTTATGCATAAAGGAAAGGAATTGGGAAATCCTCATGCAAGATGGTAGACCATTGGATTTCACTAATAAATTACTATCAGAGTGACATTTGGGCCAATCCACCTATGAAAAGTAAATATTGGTTATTTTGCATGAAGTGGATCTTTGGATCTCTTATCTATAGTGGTAATACTTCCAAATTAAAATTGATCATCGTAGCCTCAAGTATTTTCTCGAACAAATAACTTAATCCTTTGAGTAGAAAAAATGGGTGACCAAGTTATTTGGATATGATTACAAGATCATATACAAGAAGGGTAAAGAAAATGTTGTTTATGATGGTATTTCAAGGAAATGTGAAGAAGAAGGGTCCCTCTTTTCCCTCTCCCTCATTATAGAATATTGGCTTCAAGATATTCTCTAGGAATGGTTGCAACACTACAAACTTTCTAGCATGATCCAAAAATTGAAATAGGTTCGTCAAGCTTCTCCAGGGTACTCTTGGCACAATGAAGAGCTTCACTATAAATTTTGTTTGTATTTAACCAAACAATCAAACCTTAAATCCATAATGCTCTCTGAGTTGCATGCTTCACCTGTATCTAGTCATTCAAGGTTTACCAAAACCTATGAACGAGTCAAACGTTCTTTTTTGGGGGACGGTATAAAACATGACATTTGCACCTTTGTGGATAAATGTGATACTCATCAATGAAATAAGGGTGAAATAGTCAAATCTCCAAGAACACTCTAACCACTACCAATTCTCTCTGCTATTTGGAAAGATATTTCTATGGATTTCATTGTTGGCTTACCTAAATCGAGAAATAAGTCAATCATCATGGTGTTAGTAGATTGTATTTCAAAATATTCTCATTTCTATGCTCTTTAAAACCTATTTACCACATCCATAGTGGCTCAATTTTTAATGGATAAGATATTCAAAATCCATGGCATGCCTCATTCTATTGTATTTTACCCAGACCCCACTTTCACTAGAAATATTTTGCAAGAATAATTTAGGCTCTAGGGAACCCAATTGAATCTCATCACTACCTATCATCCCCAAATTGATGGATAAATTAAAGTTGTCAGCAAGTGCTTGGAAACATATATGTCGTATTTTTCATCTGACTGACAAAATCATTGGGCTTAGTGGTTACCCTGAGATGAATGGTGGTACAACACATCTTACCATACTTCCAGTCACATGAATCCTTTCGAAGCAGTCTATAGGAAAAATCCACCATCGGTTCTCTCACACATGATAGGTGTCTCCAAGGTTCAAGAGGTTGAAAATAATATTACAGTACAAGTTGCCATTATTCATTCCCTCAAAGAAAATTTGGCCATGGTTGAGAATCATATGAAGCAACAAGCATATCAAGGTCATTCCAAATGTCAATTCGTTGAAGGGAAGCAAGTGTTTCTTCATCTCCAATCTTATAAGTAGAATTCTTTGAAATTCTAGCTCTGCCTATTCATTCAATGTTCCATCTCATTTTTCATGTCTCATGATTAAAGAAAGTGATTGGAAATAAGTGATAGACTCAAAGAAGTCTGGACCCTAAGTTTGACGAAGAAGGTTCCATTTGGTTGTAGCCACAAGTAATCTTGGACCAGCGAGAGTGTCCTCTCTGTTAGTTCACCATAAAAGGAAGTGTTATTTCAGTGGAAATATACCACTCCAAAAGATGCCACCTAGGAGCCAACTAACATTCTGCAACAATTTCACATCTCAAACCTTGAGGACAAGGTTGTTTTTCAAGGGGGAGAGTATTTTAGGCACCTAACCTCTCTAACCCCTCACATAGGTAGAATAATATATTTTCTATGTAACAAAATCCAACATTAGTTAATAAGTCCTATTTAATAATCTGAACAAGTCTAATGTAAGAAGACTTAGAAGATTTTGTTTCTAGAAAGATCTTCCTCTAGAATTTTCTTTATAAGATAGAGTTAGTACAAATAAGAGTAGAAGGAATGACAATGTACTTAAAAATAAGAGTAATGAAATGGAACCGGTGCTTATTAAATCAACGAGGAGTACAATATATATGATGAAATTATGTTTAGGCAGTTGGAACCATTATTCCGTTTAGAGGATTACGTAACTAATCACCATTATTTCTAAGTCTCCCCTTTAATGGAGAAATGGATTGTCTACAATACAAATGGCTAACATAAGTGCCTCATGGTATGAGTCTCAACAAGGCTTACAACTTGACTCTAAATTTTGACCTTTCTTGTTGTCAGATAGTGATGGAGATGGAGCTTCTTCCTTGGCTTGATGCTCCAAATATGTTTCATCTTGAATTTGTTATGGTTCAGTGTCCTCTGGTCTTTGTTTTTCTTCATTTTGGAGTTTGGCGGCTGACTATTGTTCTTTGTCCTCAATTCTTTAATGCTTTCAATTTCTTCCAACTTCTCATAAGTGGGTTGCTTCCCTTTCTGGATACAATCATCAATGTTTTTCTCAATGGACTATTGAAACATCAATTCATAATAATACTTGATTTATTCTAGGTTCCACACCATAAAAATTGATTCAATATTTTCTTCATCAATATCTTCATTTTCTTCCATGTTTTCTTCATAATCATTCACTATTGAAAATGAAGTGTTGTCTTTTAAACCTTTTCATTTTTCTCTTCTAAGAGAGATTTCCTTTCTTCGTCTTTCTTCCTTGCCTCTGTCGCATAATAATCTTCATTTTCAGCTTCAACTGCTATATCACAACTGGTTGTTTCATGTATTCAACCTCTTTACCAGGCTCTATCAGATTGTCTTTCACTTGGTTTGTGTATGGAAATGAGTTTTTCTTCTCACCAAACAATAGCTCATCAATAAGATGTTTCTCAAATTTAAATAGATTGTCAACACAATCACCATTTTCAACAATAATATCATCATGAACTTCAACATTCTCACTCCACTTCTTCAATTCAAGAATATCCCAAAATATTTTTGCACTAGGTATTTCACCAAATTCACTCAAAATACTAGACAAAATGTTTTCACCAAGCACTTCCTCTGATAGCAAATCGTTTCCCTTTATCTACACCACAATAAGTACAAGAACTTTGTCTGCATCTTGATTCTGTTATAGAGCTTAGCAATAAATTAGAGTGCTTCTGTCAAACCCTTGATCCATACCATAAACTTTCTTGCTAGAGTATTTAATACTTTGGTTCTCTGTCTCTTAACAGAAATCACAAGGACACATCCAGAACTCACAAGTAACAAAATCTGTAAATAACTATTCTATTGAAATATGGAAACCGTTATCTATGAGTGCACCTAAGAATTTTCTTGAAGATGTACTATAACATTTCGAGGCTTACATAAAAAACACATAGCTGATAAGGAAATCACTGTTCAAACTTTGTATATCGTTTACTCCAAAGAAATATTTAATCGATCAAGCCAATAGTCTGTGGCTATGATCGCACCAATCAAACTCATATACAGAGGCACAAGACAGAACATTTATAATAGGAAAAAGGATAATATCTTTACCTATTTCTAAATATCGCACTCATTCTTGGAAATTTCCCACATATACAAAGAGTTTCCAGTCTAAACTCAAACTCAATAATTTGTAAAGGTCGACTGCCCACATCTGGTCGCCTCATCTCTGAACTCAGATATCAACTCTACACTGGCTCGATTTGACATTTTTGGGTGTTCTACTCTTTCCCTGGCCACCAAGAATATCGTACACGCCCTCTTACACCAGGACAACAACAACCCACTCTTACATTACTCTCGTACCCTCTATATTTTTGGGCGCCTGGGCTCTCTCGTGAGAGAGTGAGGCCCAAACCTGATGTGTGATCTCTTCAAGGAGCGAACTGATACCTAGAGAGAAGCGAACTCATCGCTCTAATACGTCCCTCCACAGTAGTGATACCAGGAGGTATTGTTTAGAAGTACAGTTTAGTGAGCATCAAATGAACAGACAATCGCACAAATATAAGCAGGAAATTAAACAGAATTCTCCACCATTTCCTCCTCGTCCCCGCTCTTGGGGTCCTGCAACTCGTAAACCACGACTTAATACAGCGAGTGTATAGACAACGATCCGCCTCTCTCAAGAGCGATCAAATCTCTCCTTCTCGGCAAGAATGCTCCTCACAATAGCGATCTGATCTTCAACAGTGCATGACGAATTAACCTCAGCAGATCCGCGATCCATTAATTTCCAGGAGTACCAACATAAATAGCGATTTCAGAAGACGCTCACAGATCTAAACAAAGACAACAGCAAATAAGTCGCGGGATTCAACCCTTGTTGGCCATGCTAAATAACAAATACCCCTTCGATTGCAGCAAACACACGCCTTCAATAATACATATGCCTTGTTGAATGGAGTCAATAGCCCGCTGCTACTGGGAAAGGATGCTGCTGGTCGGAGGTCGTGTTTTCTCCACGGTCGCAAACTGAATTTTTGTTTTGTCTCCACGGTCGCAGGTCGCGCAGCCTCTCCACGCCTGATCCTCAGCGAGCAACTCTCTTCTACACAGGTGTGATTCGAGCTAGATATTTGATACCAACTTAGAAAATGGAAATGAGCAAGATATTTGATACCAACTTAGAAAATGGAAATGCAATGGAATGGAATCAACTGCTCTC
>JASDQU010172164.1:1881-18197 GCA_032191745.1 Picea mariana
TATGTCAATTTGACAATTGTTTAACAGTGTGTTCCTTAAACATGAAAGGAATGATAATGAGTTGTTTTTTCCCACAACAATGTATCTATTATTAAACTTATGTTTTTAAAAAATGAAATATACTGCAACAATCTATAAAGACTCTATTTTATTATGACTATAATTTTGAATCTAATGGATGAATATTATAATTTCTAGATTTTTTTTAAGTTGACCAAGCTGAAAATGTTGTAGATTTTAAACACATGTTTTTCTACACCTTGTATCTATCTTAATTTTTACTTAAAAGCAAAATTTAAATATACCCTTTTGAAAAGAACAGTTTAAGGATTATGAATATAATTTTTTCTAAATTTTTCACTATATACTTTTAGAGATACGGATATTTCATTTCACTGAATCATAATGTCTGCTAAAAATATTATGCAGTGATTTTTTAAAAAAATTAAATAAAATTAGATGAAAATAATGAAAATGAAAACAAATTATAGGAATTGAAAGTAGATTCAATTTTGTAAATGCTGGTGTCATTTACGAAACCAAATTTTGAGTATTTGCAGGAGTCTGCAACCTCCGAAGTTCAGGTAAGCTTGGGGCAATTCTCTGGTTTCTGTTTTCAATCCCAATTTCATGTTTTCGGCTGAAATAATCTTTCGGCCGAAATAATATTATTTTGGCTGAAATACTAAATTCTAATGGAAACCATCAAAACTGAACGGTTTCCAAGGTTTTTAGCCGAAAAAACCTTCTTTTGGCCGAAAGCGTGTTGAGCAAATTCCGTCGGTCGGAAAAATGAAAAGACACGTCGTATCGTTTCATTTTGCGCCAAATCGTATAAATACGCTTTCGGACGAACACATTTAACACAATTCATCAGATGGACGGACAGATATGAACTCAACGATAGGGATTTCAAAGCATTTATATTACTGATTGCAGCTGTATACTTTTCTTTCTTTATTTCTTCCCTATGTTCCATAGGCTTAATCGGAGGATCGATATTGATACATTATAGTTTTCTAAAACACCTAAACAAAGTTTCGAATCATCTTTTTGGTTTTTGTTGAATAAGGTAATTGATGTTTGTTCAAGTTTTTATTGGAATAACAATTTACATGTTGAAAGATAAATGTTGAGCATTTTTTCAAGGTGAAGTCTTTGTTGAACATATCTTTTACAGATAACTATAAAATTCATGGGAAACAAAAGTTTGTGCAAGAGAAAATTTGATCGCACTTGAGATGATACTCACCAAAATGAACAAAGGAAAGAGCATTATGGGAGAAAGAAACGAGAACATGAAAATATTGAAGAAAGAAACAATCATAATGTAAATAGAGATTTTCAACAAGAAGTTCAACCAGGTATGCATGCACATATGATGATCGAGCACACGACACACATTGGGACTGTATTCAGAAAGTATAGAATTCAAATTTAAAATATTGTAAATAATATAATTGATTGTAATTACAATTTGATGTTTTTCAAAAAACATATATAGATTTGTCTCATAATGTCTAAGAAGACGTTGAAACTGAAATTGAAGTAGAAGGCATTGAAACCTAAATTGAAGCAGAAGACATTGAAACCAAAATTAAAGCAGAAGACGAATCACCTATAGGTATGTACATAAATTTATATAATACAAGATGAACACTTGTATATATAGTTTAGTGAATTTGTGTTCGGGTTTGTTTTTTAATAGAAACTTTAAATTGAAATATGCAGGGGAATCTATCAACATTGATGATGAAATATTAGAAAATGTTGATACTGACAAATTTGGGAAGAAAAAAACTAAGCATTATATAAGATATCGAACTAAGAATACGTATAATACTTTTTTCAAAGATGAATCGGTAACAGTACAAGCTCAAATTTTACTCTATCTAATGAAGTCGAGAAAGTTAAAAGAAGATACATCATTATTGGGTATTCAAAAGTCGACAAAGGATACAAAGGTGAAACAGAATATCTTTGACAATATAACTAGTGTATTAAAATCTTTTGGAAAATCTCGAAAAAAAGATGTCAGTGTTGCACGTAGAGTGATACAAACAACAGTTGTTTCATCTAGCAATATAAAAGATCATTTGATAAGACACATGGAAAAACGATGGGAATGTCAAGAAAAACATTGCACAAACATAGAAAATTTCGATTGCAAATAGATAAAAATGATGAAATGGCTGGTTGCACAGTGATTTCTAGACAACCCTACAAAGATAGACTTGCAGAAAATGTTAAAGAATTGGCCCGTAATTGTTGGTGGGAAGAATCTCGTGTTTCACCATATACAAGGGATGTGTTGCGATGAAGAATAGCACGAAAACAATATGAAGAACATCCAAAAAATATATTTCCAATGACACAAATAGAATTGTTCAATAAGTTTAAAGAAGAGCACAAAGAAGTTAAAATTTTCATCAATACATTTGTGCAACAAAAACCATGGTTTCTTAAACCCATCACTATTTGTGACACTTGTTGTTTTCGTTATCAGGTGGAATTTGAGTTGTATTACGACACTTTTTTGGATTTTGGTAAAACTTCATGGCCAGGTTCACCTCCTCCTTCCACATTTCGTGTTTTTATATCTGAAATTCTATGTGAAAGAGAAGATGATGATTTATTTTACAAAAAAAAAAGTGTTGGTGGAAATAAATGTGATCGTTGTGGAAATATAAGTTTGTTTCATTCAAAGTATCATATTGATATGAATGATCAATCATTTTCTAATATAACAGTCAATTGGAAGAGATATGAATATATCAACAGCACGGCTCCACATTCTTCAAATGTTATTTCCAAAAGGATTGATATGAAGGTAGATAAAATCTATGTGATAGATTTTTTGAAGAAGTTTGAGGAAGAAATTTATAAATACACCAAGCAATCACATAGAGCTCGATGGCAAGATCTATAATTCAAACAATCCCATGAAGTATTTCCACCAGGGACAATTTTGTCTGTAGTTGATTTTGCATAGAATTACACATTCGCTGCACAAAAAGAAATACAGAGTGAATATTATCATTATGATCATGTCACGATATTTGTCCACGTTCTATATAGACATGCTCAACGGAGTCTTGATAACATAGAAAGTACCAACGACAATCGACATGTTATTAAATAATATCATGTTTATATAAGTGATGATCGAGCACACGACACACATTATGTACAACATTGTTTTGATAAATTTTATGATTCATTGAAAGAACGCGAAATTGGATTCGATCGACATTGGATATGGTTAGATGGGTGTGCAGTTCAGTTCAAATCTTCACGATCATTCTATCAGTTATGTCGCCTTCATAAAAAATTAAACATTACACATTGTTGGAATTTTTTTTAGACTGGTCATGGAAAAGAAGAGCACGACGGTGCAGGGGCATGTGTAAAACGAGCACTTCAAAGGTATCAGATGAACCCTCATACCGATTGATTTGAATCCGCTGAACAAGTTGTTGAATGGTGCAAAATGGCGCTAAGCCATGAATATAATTCGTCAAGGGATGTGCACAGGTGTGTCTATATTAAATGTTACACATGTACACAAGATATTTTTATTTGAACGTGTTCAAATTTGTATTCAAACTTCAATCATTTTCTTGCGAAATTTCAAGTTAACAAGTTCTTGTCTTGTGCAGGTTTTTTTGGTATGTTGGAATCTAAGATGTAAATAGATCAATTTCATATGACGCCAGATACCTGGGACACGAAAAAATACATACACTTAAAACAAAACGTTTTCAAAATGTGTTTTCATTTGATAGAAGAAATGAGTCTTGTTTTTGTTCAGTTTGCATAGAGGACACGGAATCCATAGATATTTGTGAAAACGAAAATGCAGGATATGTTAAATCTTGGAGACATACCAAACTTAATGTAAAAGGGAAAATGCCACTTGCAAGCTCAGAGGAGATGGAATCAAATGAAACTATAGTGTCAGTTGATGGCAAAAAAGTTTATGATCTTGTTAGAGAAGGTAATTTTTATGTTTAATTTTGTTCAAATAACTTGTAGATGTACTTGTGTGATAATCTAACTGTTAGGGTCATAACCCGCACATAGGTAGAACAATATATTCGAATGTAATAAAGGTCAATATTAATAAGGCCTTTCAATAAAATAGAATAAGGCGGATGTAAGAAGACCTAATAGAAGTTTTCGCTTCTAGAAGGATCTTCCTCTAGATGCTTTTTTTAATAAACATATTTAGTATAAATAGGATTCGACGGTATGAGAACCCTAGCTTGGATAATATTGTAATAGAGTGTTGCTCAACTGGAGGTTTCCCCCTTGAAGAGGCCTGTGAACATTGCTTTTAGAATCAAAGTGTTATTTATGTTGTTGTTCTCATATCATTTCAGTGCTATTGTGGTGATTGTTCTGGTTATATTGTTGTTATTCTGCCATTTCTAGCATTTTATTTCTGTTCTGCATACTTTTTATATCTGGTATATTACAAGTGGTATCAGAGCACTTTCCTCGACAGAAAGTGTGGGTTAAATTTTTTTTTCAGGGTAGAGACGTATTTCAGTGTCTTTAAGACACAGAGATCTTTCGTTACACGCATAAACCCGTGGTTGAGGGATTCATACATGCAGAAAATACAAGTGGTACTTAAGCGCACATATGTTGGACACCCTTGTAACCCTTGTTGGTACCCCTTCGAGTGGTAGCACATCAGACAGCAACTGTGTACGGATCAGCCTAGATTACCCGAAGCTCTCTTTAGATAAACCGATCGATCACCTGACTACTATAGTGTCACCAAGAACAGCACTCAGGAAGATACTCTCTAGTACCTAGGTAGTCGGGTAGTACGACTAAAGGTACAGTCTATGCTCCTTAGTTAGTGCCCTGAGATATTGGGCTAAGTACTACTGTTGGACCCCACACGTATATCAAAGAGCTATAGCACAGGGCAAACCCTTATCTGTAGAACCCTTGAATACCTAACCCTTGGGGACAGAAACATAAACAAATTAAAACAAACAAGATTTGTCGCACAACTATTTTTCGGGTTGCCAAATCACTACACATTTATTCCTGATTAAGAATTTGGGAATTTCATCACTACAGTATTCTTCAAACTGGAGTATAACTCCACAGGTGTAAAAAAATAAAATAATAATAATAATAATAAATAAATAAATAAAGTCTGGAAAAATTTTCACCATTACTTGAGACCTATTCCAATGGATTCATCCCTTTGCCCTTATCACATTCATCCATATCATTTTTCGGCAAAATTTTTGACCCTGCCTGCCCCTTTTCAGTTCCCCCATCCTCATGGCCCATACCCATAGCCAAGACTTGGAAGCTCACTTCAACACCTTGCAATCTAGTCTCATCGAGACCCAACAAGAAGTGAAACAACTCAATGTCAATGTTATCGCCATCAATACAACCATGCAATCATCAATGGAGGAAATCAAACAAGACCTCACCACCCAGCTTGAATTTGTCTTTTCGGAACTCTGCACTAAACTGCATATCCCTACAGATAACCCTTCCTCTTCCTCACCTCCACATACTGAAGGTGACCATTCCTCTCATTCCCATAACTTTCAGAACCATCACTTTCAACGTGACCTACGCCTTCCATGGGTGGATGTGACCAAATTTGATGGCTCAGACCCCACTGGATGGGTAACCCAAATGGAACATTATTTCTCTTTATACGGCATTACAGATGACTTGGCCAAACTCTGGTATGTTGTTCTCCATCTAGATCAAAAACATTGGCAATGGTGTCAATGGAGAAAAACTTCTCGTCAAGGGTATATTGCTTGGACACACTTTGTGGTTGAGCTTTATGAACTCTTTGACACTGACACCAACCATTTGGGTCGTTTGACAAAGTTGAAACAATTAGGAACAGTGAAAGACTTTATAGCTGCCTTTGAACGCCTGGCTTTTAGAACAGAGGGCATGTCTGATGCCTTTTTTCGAGAGTGTTTTATTAGCGGCCTCAAAGATGAGATTCGGGCCCATGTCCTCATGGCTCGGCCTCAAAGTTGGGTGGATGCTACTAAAAGAGCTAAAGAAGCACAATAGATTGTATCATCTCAAAACCGAAAACCCTCCTTTATCCCTTGCCCTAAACCAATAAATCCCACTACTCCCTCTGCTCCACTAAGGATCCAAAAATTGACCAGGGTTGAAATGGCTAAACACCAACTCAAAGGCCTTTATTATAACTATGATGACAAATATTTCTTGGGCCACAAGTGTAAAGAACAAAAGATTTTTATGGCCATCTCTGAGGATATTTCGGAAGAGGATGTAGAAACTCTCCTTGTGTCTGAGTCACCTGAATCCACTGACATAACCCCTCCCTCAGACCCTCCTGAAATAGAACCGGTCATTTCCCTCAATGCTCTCACTGGCTTCTCCACTCCCCAAACCCTCAAGCTAATCAGTTACATCAAGTATCGCAAGGTCATCATTCTGGTTGATAGTGGCAACACCCATAATTTTATTCATCACCGCATTGCCCAAGAAACTCATTGCTACATTCATGCCGTCAATAATTTCCAAATCATGATTGCCAATGGTGGTTCCATGAAATGTGGAGGGCGTTGTGAAAATGTGTGTCTCCAAATTGGTGACTACCACCTGAAATCCCATATGTTTGCTACCGGCATGGGAGGTTGTGACATTGTGTTGGGTGCATACCAGATAAGGACTTTGGGTCCCATTCTCATGGATTTTAAAGACTTAACTATGCAATTCGACTAGGAGGGCCACCAATATAAGTTCCAAGTCATCACCACCAGTTCACCTGAGATGATCAGTTCTCATCGCATGGAAAAACTGCTCAACAAAAGTCATTCTGGTGCTATTGCCCAACTCCATGCCATACAAGAAACAAAGACACCCTTGGTCCCGCAAGACCTCCAAGCCATCCTTTCTAAACATCAATTGGTCTTTTCCACTCCCCAAGGACTCCCTCCTTCCCATGTTGTTCATGATCATTCAATTCCCCTTGTACTCGGAAGCCTTCCTCCCAATATCCGTTTGTATCATCACCCCTTTTCCCAAAAAAATGAAATTGAGAAAATGGTCCAGGAACTCCTTAATGCAGGCATTATCCTCCCTAGTACGAGCCCTTACTCTTCTCCTGTGGTCATGGTCCTGAAGAAATAAGGTTCTTGGCGAATGTGTCCTGACTTCCATGCCCTCAACAAACTTACCATCAAAGACAAATTCTCTATTCCTGTCATTGATGACCTCCTGGATGAATTGAGTGGGGCCCAATTCTTCACTAAACTTGCTCTTCATTCGGGATACCACCAGATACGTATGAAAGAGGCAGACATTCCCAAGACTACCTTTAGAACTCATGAGGGCCACTATGAGTTTTTGGTCATGCCCTTTGGTTTGTGTAATGCCCCCCCCCACCTTCTAAAGCCTCATGAATCATGTCTTCCATCCTTTTCTCCGCCATTTTGTCTTAGTTTTCTTTGATGATATCATCATCTATAGAAAAACCTGGACAGACCGTCTTGCTCATGTGGATTGAGTTATCCATCTACTCTCTCAGCACCAACTTTTCCTGAAACAGTCTAAATGTGCTTTTGGCGCCTCAGAAGTAGAATACTTGAGTCATCTGGTTGGCAAGGATGGAATCAAGGTGGATCCTAAAAAGATTGAAGCTATGCAATATTGGCCTCATCTAAAGACTCTTAAGAGATTGTGTGGATTTTTGGGCTTAACAGGGTATTATCTCAAGTTTTTTAAGAATTATGGGAAGATTGCAGCACCTCTCACTACTCTCCTCAAAAAGAACTCTTTCACTTGGACTCCAGCCGCTGCTCAAGCTTTTCAAACTTTGAAGATGGCCATGTGCACCACTCCAGTCCTCGCCCTTCCCGATTTCACCGAGACCTTTGTGTTGGAATGTGATGCCTCGGGGAAAGGAATTGGTGTTGTCATTATGCAAGAGGGTCGACATTTGGCCTTTACCAGCAAGCAACTATCTGAAATAAATCTGGGCCAATCCATCTATGAAAAGGAAATGTTGGCTATTCTTCATGCCATTGATCTATGGCACCCTTATCCATTGGGGCAACATTTCCAAATTAAAACATACCATCAAAGCCTCAAGTATTTTCTGGAACAACGCATTTCCTCCCCAGAACAACAAAAATGGGTGACTAAGCTCTTTGGATATGATTATGAGATCATTTACAAGAAATACAAAGACAATGTGGTTGCAGATGCACTTTCTCGAAAATATGAAGATGAAGGATCCCTTTTTTCTCTTTCATTCATTGTACCATATTGGCTCCAAGCAGTTCGCCAGGAATGGCTACAAGATCCCAAAAGTTCGCATCTGATCCAACAATTGCAGTTCAATGCTCCAGCTTCCCCAGGGTACTCTTGTCTCCATGATGAGCTTTGATACAAAGGTCATTTGTATTTAAGTAAATAATCAAAGCTTAAATCCATGGTACTTTCTGAGCTTCATGCTACACCCACAACGGAGCACTCCGGGTTCACCAAAACCTATGACAGGGTCAAACGTTCATTTTTCTGGGATGGTATGAAACAGGACATTCGTAATTTTGTCGCTGAATGTGATGTGTGTCAATGCAACAAGGGAGAAACAGTCAAATCTTCGGGCACACTACAACCGCTCCCGATTCCACCTACTATTTGGAAGGATATCTCTATGGATTTTATTATCGACTTACCCAAATCGAGAAATAAATCAGTCATCATGGTGGTTGTTGATCGTCTTTCCAAGTAGGCTTATTTCTGCACCCTTCAACACCCGTTTACAGCGTCCACAGTGGCTTAAATTTTCATGGATCAGGTCTTCAAGCTTCATGGCATGCCGCACTCTATTATTTCTTATCACGACCCAACTTTCACAAGCAATTTTTGGCAAGAACTGTTCAAGATACAAGGCACCGAATTGCATCTCATCACAACTTATCATCCCCAGACTGATGGCCAAACGGAAGTTGTCAACAAGTGTTTGGAAACATATTTGGGTTGTTTTGCCTCGGAAAAGCAAAATCAGTCGGCTCAATAGTTACCCCTAGCTGAATGGTGGTACAACACTTCATACCATACAGATACACGCATGACTCCTTTTGAAGCGGTATATGGACATAAGCCACCTTCAATTCTCTCATACTTACTGGGTGTCTCGAAGGTCCAGGCGGTTGACCAAACACTTACAGCAAGAGAGGCTATTCTCCATACCCTCAAAGAGAATTTGCTCATGGCATAGAATCGCATGAAGCAACAAGCAGATCAAGGTCGCTCTGAATTTCAATTTACAGAAGGGGATCAGGTGTTTCTTCGACTGCAACCTTACAAGCAAACTTCCCTCAAGGCCAAGCATTGTCAGAAGCTAGCGCCAAAATTTTATGGTCCTTATACCATTCTCAAGCGTGTGGGACAAGTAGCCTATCAGTTAGTTTTGCCCAGCCATTCGAAGCTACATCATGTTTTTCATGTTTCATGCTTAAATAAGGTGATTGGAGCTAAGTGTCAAATTCAAACCAACCTTCCCGAGTTAGTTGAAGAATGATCCATTTTGCTACAACCAGAAGAAGTTTTGAACCAACGTGAGCGTCGCCTATGTCAGAGAACCATCAAGGAAATGTTAATCCAGTGGAAAGATACAACTCTAGCAGAATGGTAGATGGTTCCTCCAGCAGATGCCACTTGGGAACCAGCTACCATTCTGCAGCAATTTCCTCATCTCAATCCTTGAGGACAAGGTTGTTTTTAAGGGGGCGGACATGTTAGGGTCTTAACCCGCACATAGGTAGAACAATATATTCGGATGTAATAAAGGTGAATATTAATAAGGCCTTTCAATAAAATAGAATAAGGCGGATGTAAGAAGACCTAATAAAAGCTTCCGCTTCTAGAAGGATCTTCCTCTAGATATTTCTTTTAATAGACATATTTAGTATAAATAGGAGTCGAGGGTATGAGAACCCTAGCTTGGATAATATTGTAATAGAGCGTTGCTCAACTGGAGGTTTCCTCCTCGAAGAGGCCTGTGAACATTGCTTTCAGAATCAAAGTGTTATTTATGTTGTTGTTCTCATATCATTTCAGTGCTATTGTGGTGATTATTCTGGTTATATTGTTGTTATTCTGCCATTTCTAGCATTTTATTTTTGTTCTGCATACTTTTTATATCTAGTATATTACACTAACACGAACTATTTGTTGTCCAATATATCCAATTATTTGTAGGAGATGTTTTTTCCATAGTTGCACTTGTAGACAACATTGAAAACGTGAAATATTATTTGATGTGATGCACAGAACAAAAGATGAGGCTATTAGAAGATTTTGATGATAACGGTTTTATATATGAAAGAGGATCCATTGTATTGAAAGGATATTTTTTTTCAAGAAACCCATCAAATCGATACTCATGTTCGTTTTCAAGACTACCAGTCAGATATCACAAGTTGTCAATATAGTCATTTGGTATGTGCAGCACGCATAAAGTTAATAGAAGTTCAATAAAAAAAAAAAACTAGAAAATGGAAAATGTCCAAAGTCGATCATGAACGAATAATTGAAAATGGAATATCATTACGATGTTTTTAAACAAGTGACACATGTACATTCCATAATTTTTTATTTTTCATTGAAAGTACATTCTAAAATTTGATGACTTGTTTTGACTATTTTCAACCATATTTCCAAATAGGATAGGTATAAAAAGGGTATGTATAAAAAAACTCCAGACCATTCTTAAAAAATACAGATAAAATATGGTTCAACCATATTTTATCTGTGTTTTTCAACCATTACACCAATCAAAATTATTTTATGAGCATTACACCAATTAAAATTGAGTTGTATACATTTTGTATTGTGAGCATTTTATTTTAAACTAAAACATTGTTAAACATCATTTACATTGAGCACTTACTTTTTTCAATAGTGTTTCTTTTCCATTTTATTTTAATAATATTGCATTAATTTTAAAAAATGTTAAACATATTTTATATTTTCTATTGTAATAATATTTTGTTTCGAATTTTAACTCATTTCGAATTTTTATTTTATTTTATGAGCATTATATAAATTAAAGTTGAATTGAACATCTCTTTTATTTTGAATATTTTTTTTAATTATTGTTCTCAAAATTAAAGAAAAGTTAAAAACATCTCTTTCATTTTGAGATTTTATTTTATTGAGGGTATATGAACTTTGAGGTGAATATTTCTTCTAGCTTTGAACATTTTTGTATTGACTACATGATAAAATTAATGAAGAGTTGATCATCTCTTCCATTTTAAGGTTTTATTTTATTGTCACATCATTTTGAACATTTTATTTTATCATTATCACACAAACCAAAAAAGAGTTGAACTCCTCTTGTATCTCAAGATTTTATTGTATAAACATTACCTATAATTAATTTGGATATCTCTTCTATCTTGAGAATTTTATTTTTATTACTATTGCACCAATCAAATAAGAGTTGAACATCTCTTCTATCCTAGATTTGAGAGCATTGACTTCTTTAAGTGGTAATTTTTTTTTCATTTTTTAAATTAATATTCTAACAATTAAAAACAATTTAAATATCTCTTCTACTTGTTGTAATTTAACACTTTAATAATAATATCATATATATAGCAATATCTTCATTCTAATTATTAAATTGATTTTCATTTAAAATTTGAAATTATTTAGAATCTTCATTTTAATAATTAAGTTGATTTTCATGTAAACTTATTGAGAAGTGATAATCATTAAAATTAAATTGCATAAATTGTAATTAATACATCTTCTCTAATAAATTTAAGAAAATTAATACAACCTTGTGTAAAGTCAAGTGAAGACCCTTACAAAAATGTGGGTTTATGTGAATAGTACTAAACCATAGCTTGCAAATCGTTTTCCTAATGTAATTCTCTTTCATACATGCCATCTAAGTTGTACAAGGGATATGCGTTGTTCATTGGCATGTCTAAAACACAATGCTTGAATGCATAATTCCTCCTTTGAATTCCACATTGGTTACCTTCTTCCAAAATCAAACACAAGTTTTCTGAAAGAAAATTGGTAGATCATGAAAATTTCTTCATTTTAGTGCAATTCATACCAGCATAGGCTTTGCATGGTTTAAAGTGTTTTCTACTACCATATATTCTCAAATAGGTTTTGCATTGTTTAACATGTTGTCTACTATCATATATTCTTAAATAGATATGCAATGATACAATCTTGTATGTTTGACAGTTCACTTTTTTCTTGTCCATCTATTGAGTTTGCATATTCTTAAATATATAAACAACAACACATTCTTGTATTATTGGCTTTGCATATTCTTAAATAGATAAATAACAACACATTCTTGTATTATTTCACACTCTAATTTTTTTTTTTCATTTATTTAGCAGATCCCATATGCTTATCTTTCCTTTAGTTTTTCCTTTAGTTTTTTTATTAGTTAAGTGCATCTATGTAACCAATTTATTTAGCAGATCTCATATACCTATCTTTCTTTTAGTTTTTTCTTTAGTTTTTTTTATTAGTTAAGTGCATCTATGATCTCATATGTCTATCTTTCCTTTAGTTTTTTTTATTAGTTAAGTGCATATATGCAACCAATTTATTTAGCAGATCTCATATGCCTATCTTTCCTTTAGTTTTTTCTTTAATTTTTTTTATTAGTTAAATGCATCTATGTAACCAATTTATTTAGTAGATCTCATATGTCTATCTTTCCTTTAACTTTTTTTATTAGTTAAGTGCATCTATGTAACCAACAGGGTCATTAGTAACTAGAAAAAAAAATCTTTTAATATAAAATTATTCTACTAAAATTATTCTGCCAAAAATATTTGATGATATGTCAATAGAATCATATTTTTAACAGTCCACAGTGAACATAAAATGAAACATTTAAATTAATACATAGTAGAAAAATATTTAAGAGTTTCATGCTTAATTTAATGCATTGTAAAAAGGAGAATATACAAAATATTAGTTCATTACTTTAACAATTTTGTCATTTTTTTTCCATCAACTTTGAGAAATCAAATATGAGACAATTAATTGATATTTTGAATTTCAAAATTATGAAATATATATATATATATATATATATATATATATATATAATCAAAGTCTGAATAGTTACACTGTAAAATACATAGGTTTCACATCCATTTTAGGATGATAACAAAAACTAAGACATTTAACTTTAAAATTATAGACTATAATCTATCGTTTTAAGATAGATCACTTCATATTTACAATTCAAACCTGCAAAAAAAACATAATTCAAAAATTAAAAATTTACAATTCAAACATGCGAAATAATGTACAGAATTCAAAAATTGTGATTAAAACAAAATTGACATACATACCAAAAGAGTTAAGTCTCATCCTCCAACATACTTTTTCCCACAAAATATATTGTAAACATATTTTCCACCAAATATAATTTAGACATATGTAACAATAAAAAACAAATAACACATATTAGCATATATATATTTTAACTAAATATTAAATTAACAATAAGAAATAATAACATACCCAACCACAGTTAAACAGATTTAAGATAGTTGCTCTCCACATTAAGCATACATGATTTAAACAATTTGTAAATCTTATCTAAAATCTTAAAAAAAAATTAAAGAGAAAAATTGTGTTCTTGGAAAAAAAAATTGTGAGTTAGAGTTAGATAATAATCTGAAAATAAATATAGAATTGTGTATGAAGAAAGTTCACAAATCTCCATATTAAATCATTCTTCCAATAAAATACTTATCTCCTTGTGGATAAAGTCTCAAATCCTTCAAGTGAAATTCTCCTTGTGGATAAGGTCTCAAATCCTTCAGGTGAAATTCTCATCCCAGGTGATGTTATTGTGTTCTTGGTAAAACAAATTGTGAGTTAGAGTTAGATAATAATCCGAAAATAAATATACAACTGTGTATGAACAAAATTCACAAATCTCGATATTAAATCATTCTTCCAATGAAATACTTATCTCCTTGTGGATAAAGTCTCAAATCCTTCAGGTGAAATTCTCCTTGTGGATAAGGTCTCAAATCCTTCAGAAATTCTCATCCCAGATGATGTTATTTGATCATATTTACACAGCAATAAAATACTAATCTCCTCAATAGTAAAATACTTCTCTCATCTTCTGCAGTGGCCATATAATCAAATTTCATGATGTTCTTTCAAACTAAAGGACTCATAAATCTTCATATTAAGTCATTCTTCCAAAAAACTACTTATATCTAAAAAAGTTCACAAATCTCCATTTTAAAAACCATTCTTCCGAAAAATACTTATCTCCTCTTTCTGCGGTGGAATAGATGTTCTCATATAATCTTGCATGTGCATGAAGAAAACACAAATCTGCAGAGGTATATTAAGTCATTCTTCAAAAACCATTTAAATGGGATGTATTCATATTAGATATAATCAAATGCTCTTTGAAATTATGTGTGAGCTAGCTCACATATACAATATGTATGAGCTTATTTGTAAATTTAATTGAATTTTGGTTTTTGTGATTAGTAACCACTTTAATTAAGAGTTTGACAATACCCTGGAAAGAAGGAATTCACTTCGTTGTATGTAGAAAACACAAATGTCTATACTACGTCATTCTTGAACAAGAAAGCAAGAAATGCAATCGAAGAAAATTTAAAAGCTTTATCTTTTCTGATGTGGGATAGAGTTTGTTCTCAAATATTCAAATGTTCAAGTTTAAAATTAGGTCTTCATCATGATCTAACTTTAAATAATTTTGAATGTACACCATTTAAGACAACGATAAACTTATCTAGGAGCTCTATATATTTCAAAATAATTGATCAAAGCATTGAATAGGAAAGGCTAAACTAAAAAATTGAAAAAACAAAAATTTGATAAAAGTCAAAAACATATATTTATGAATCATCATGAATGGACACATCCTTCCCGAATCTGGGTGCTTCCTCCGCTTCCTCCTCAATCCCAATCTCCCTCCCAAGCACACTCTCAGGTACTCTCTTCTTCACATTAACCTATATAACACATTTCAAATTTGAAAAATTGAAAAATTAAATTTAAAAGATTATAATACATTAAATTTAAATGATTTTAAGACATTAAATGATACATGTGAACTCCCACCCTCTTCCAACTCTCCCAATGAGAATTGAGACAAGTATGCCCAAGTAGTAGGACATGGAATAGGGATCTGTGAACAACACAACTAAGAACTAAATCTAGGATTCAATGTGTTCACATTTATACAAAATTATAAATGTTGTTGATCTCTTATTCAAAAGAGTGGAGATTGAACAACTATTAGAAAACACATACCTGATTCAACCCATCCAAATTTAAACTTATGGAATCAAGTCCCCTACTTACTGGAAATTCATTTAACATATCTTCAAACTGCAATTAATGGCAATAACAACTCGATTATTTCTATAGATACAATGATATTTAAATCTAGAATTAGAAGTAAACTATCATAAAATGCGTCAAAAATTTACTAACTAGAATACATACCAATCTGCGGTTAGAGTCGTCATTCTAAATAACCTTCTGCCAACCATCCCGGCAAAATTTTGCATACTCCAAAACATATTCTGCTGACATGGTATCTAACTCCGCATCTATTTTATAAACAAATATGGCCCGGGAATTGGCTTCCGCTAGCTGACGATTCATGCCAACATCAACACCATAAAAAATCTCTTTCAAATTTTCTTTGATTGCATTCCTGGCCTCTTTGTCAACCTCTGATGTAACCTGCAACTCTGAATGTGAAACAAATGCCCCTGTTGGGCGAGCTACTAAAATTTGTGGAGGCCTCGGCAATGTCACATTTCGATATACCCATTTGCAATCATATGTCTGTCATTTACCAGTCCCATAATATTTTGACAGTAGACTAGTATAATCAAGGTGCATGTGTGATCTGAATTGATCTCCGCACGTGAAAGAACTTAGCGCCATGTTGATTTCAAGGTGGCAAAAGTGTTTAAGTGGATTTAAATGATGCTTTCTTGAGTTTTATTTCTCACGCATTTAATTATGCATTTGTGGGAAAAATACTTCATGCATTTTTCATATTAATTTGATTAATGCTTTTATGAAGTGCTCCTGCATTTTATGAGCTTTAATAACTCATACATTATTATTATTCACTTGTAATTAAAATGATTAATATTTGTGAGAGAAAATTTGTCTCACATATTATTCATTTATTAATTATGGAAATTGGTTTTCATGTGAGAAACCACCTCACACCAATTTGCCATTTTTCTCAATTGTAGGTT
>JASDQU010172167.1:8461-29463 GCA_032191745.1 Picea mariana
CATTGACTTTTCTTTTGTCTCCGGTAGCCAGTTTCACCAACCAAGATTTTCCATGCTTTCTTCTTGGCAAATACAAACTTTCCACCATCTTAGGATCTATATAACTATGACTAGCTCTTGAATCAATTAAATAGCAATGGTTTGGTTGTTGATCATACCTTCCACTTCAATCATATGTGAATGATACTCTTCTTGCTTGTTGTCTAGGGATGCATATATCCTTGGCACATTTCTGCCCATGTCCTCCACTGTTTTATCTTATTGTACATTGTGAATAATTTTTCACCTCTGTGACGACAATATTTGAACATGTGATCTCCTTTACAACCCCAACATTGAATAGGTGGTTGCCTTGTCCTTTGACCTCTTGCCTCAATTGTTCTGGGATCTCTAGGTGCTTTCTGTCCCCGTGGATTATTTCTAAAGAATGGAGGCTTATATCCCTTCTTCCTCTGATCCACCCTGAATTTATTTTTGTCTTCCCAAGCTTTTTGGAAATTTGGCCTTGCTTTTTTCTGATCATAAAGGAATTTAGCTCACCTTATGGTCTCCTCCAATGTCTTGGGATCATCATACTATATTTTGTCACTTATAAATGATGGCAATCCACTCAAATACCTCTTAATATTAACTGTCTCATCCATGATGAAAGAGACATACTTCAACAGTTATAGAAACCTTCTCTCATATTCATCTATTGTCATACTCCCAAGATTGAGTTCAAAGAACTCTTTCATTTTCTTGTCATAATATCTCTTAGTCAAGTATTTCTTCTCAAAATACTTCCTTAATTATCTCCACGTAACACTTTTCTCTTTAATGTGCTTCACCTGCACAAGCTGATCCCACCACATGGATGTCTTTCCCTTGAGTTGATAGATAGAAATTCTACCTTCTACATCAGAAGAATAATTATGCAATTGAAAATATTTTCTCATGCCCAACAACCATGTCTCTGGATCTTCATCCTTCTTGTGCTCACCATCAAATGTAGGAGGTTTGATTTTGTTCATTTCTACTCGTGGCTCATCAACCCTAGACCTCTTATGATTTTTGACAGGGGATGGGCTTGAGCTAATGTGTGCTCTCTTATTGGAATGACTCAAGGAGTGGTGGTGATGTCTCCTAACACTTTTGGTTCTTCTTTTCTCATTAGGAGGCCTGTGACTTCCATATTTGCTTGAGCCACTCTCCTTGTCCATTTTCTTTTCTCTTATGTTCAAGATCTGCAATAACTTCATGTTGAATTCAACCTGCTACTCCTTGGATTTCATAATCCTTTCATTATCATCTTTATGGCTTTGGACATCCTTCTACAATTTTTTAATGGTCTCATCCATATTCATGTTTTCATCTCTTCCTTCTCCATGTCCATTGTAGTTTGTTCCTTACATCCCTCCCTCTAATATCATCTTCCTGAATGTAAGTCCCATGTTCCTCTTCCATTCCTTTGGAATCTATGATGATCTAGTTGTTTTTAACTCTACAAAATGGGCATCCAATGAAACTTTGTCAGGCTAAATGTTTCAACAATTTCATGAAAATATGAACCATTCTAATTCAATAATATATATCAAAATTATTCCTTCTGATTTCCTGGAAAATTTAATTCCCTGATCAATATTCTGGGTGGATATTTAGATTCCAATGTCCAATACCTTTCCAACACCTATTCCCATGCTCAACTTTGAGTCTTGAGCGGAAATTTATGTCTATTTGAAATTTTCCCATTAATTTTTCTGTTCGTTTGTCAAATTGGCGTTACTCTTCGCTGTAATATGCATTTTTACACCTACTCCTTTTGAATTTTCGTAGGATCTCAATTGGGTTTCCTCATATACATATTATGGATACTCTTTCCAAGTTTCACCTTCTTTTGGGTTTTGGGCTACTAGTTACAGCCTGCTGAAATTCCAGACCAAAATACCATATTGTAATTGGTATGCTACAGGTACCTCATTTTCCATATTAAACACTTTTAACATGCCCAGAAATTTAATTTAGCTCTTGGAATGTCTTCTATGGTTCAATATATTTCCATTTACTACTCCTGCGCCTCAATCTTATTCTGGAGCAGAAATTTATGGCTCTTTGAAGTTAGTTGGGTCTTAAACTTTACCCTTCACTGTTTGTGTTGTAACCTTCTCAAAAATGATCTCTTTGATGAATAGTTTACACCATTAGAAAGATCTCTCCGAGCTATTTTATTTGTGCTACAGAGACAGAGTGTGCCTTGGCACACTTTGTTCTTGTGGTTTTTGAGTAACTAGAAACGCTGTTAAGGACCTCAAAAACGTGCTGCAAAAAGATGACGTTCAAATGATATAACACTTCGCAGAAAATCGTTGGTTTTCTGTTGTTGTTCACCCTTCAAATGACTTCGTGTGCACAAATGTCAACCTGTACACCCATATTTACCATGTGCAGCAACGCCACAAGGTAAATCATGCTCCATGCACTTATAACCACTGTGCATCACTTCTTTGTTGCACTAATAACTACACACTACTTTTTGTGTCATGCTCCAATATTCACCGTGCACAGTTTTGGTTCTTGCACTATTACCTGTTGCACATAGTTTTTGTATCATGCATGGATATTCTGTGTAGTTTATACTCTACACGTTGCACCATGCCAAAGTTTAGTATGTCTCCACCACGCACCAAAACTCTGTGCGCACCACTAAGTAAATTGTCGTGCGACAACATGTACCCACATTGCGCTCGCCCAACAAAACTCCTCTGCGCTCTGCCAACACCGTGCACACCAGGCGCGTCATTATTATGTGTGTGCACATCGCTCAATGCTAAATTTAGCACGTGGTCATGTAAATCAACATTTTTCTGTGCAATGCTTCTATTTAGCGTGCACACCCACACACTAAAATTTTTCCGCGCGGCACCGAAATTTAGCGCACACACCTGCACACTAACATTTTTTGGCGCGGCAACAAAATTTAGCACGTGCGATAGCAAGCCAATATCTTGTCGTCCAGTGCCAAATTTTACCTATCACAAGAGTTTCACTACACTTCATGCATTTTTAGTGCGCTCACCTGTGCACATTCACTTTTATGTGCATCAATTCCTCGTGAATTCCACTGCAAAAATTGGGGCTTTTGCTTAAATTTTTTCCCAATTTCTACCATAGACATTTTACATGTATGAAATTTATTCAATTTCACCTTGATAACACCAATTCAACCTCTGCAACAACAAATCGTTGTAAGTTGGCATTTCTGGAGTGAATTTATCCAAAATCAATTCGCAAATTGAGAAATTTAACCACTAAACTCTCTCCATCTGTCATGGCTTCACTGTAACTTCAAACTTGACCCATTCTATATCCGAATTTGATAGAACATTTATTACATCGAGAATATCTCATCGCTTGGATGGATTTCTCAAATTTCTCATGAATTTAACAACAAAAATTGGGGCTTTTCCCCAATCCCGCCCAGTTGTTGTTACCTTTTAACATGGACGCTCTACAAAATGGAATTTGGCCACTTCGAAATAAATCCTCTGTGACATTTCGCTTCAACTCAACTTTCTCAGCCAATCCAGGCTCAATGTTGAAACTTGAAGTTATGATACCATGTTGTAACGTCCCAGGCCATCCATGTCGGCCACACTACGCGAGAGAACTCTTACGTTCTCTCTGTAGAACATACTATAACATACCCAATATCCAACTGATCTATGCCACATGAATTTTTTGAACTACATGCGATTAAAATATACACACATAGAACTTTTAAGGAAGAATTATATATAGAAAAAAAACATACAAATACATATGTGAATACACGGATTCACACTGAAATAAGAGTAAACATATACATGCAACATATATAAGAAATACCCATGAAAATAAACATAGTTATAACTGCATATATGATAACCCATAAAAATAAGCACGTAAATAACAATGCATCATGTAAATTTATCACACAATTGGCACTTGTCTTGTTAAGAATGTCACCAAATACGTGCATACCTTCCATGAACCTCCCAGCCTTAGACCACATTGTTCATCACTCTCAACAGTGAGTCACCCCCGAGCTGGGATTAAACTCCACCTAGGTAAAGGGATTCCTAACCATGCTAAAGGTTCATAGACAACATGAAAGACTCCATCTCAGGTGTCAACTCAACTAACAACTTACAATCTCTCATTCCCCACATTCCTGTCCCACCCAGGAAGTGTTCCCCTTCTGTGCTCAACAGTCCTTCGGCTACCCCACTTCCTTTTTGGGCTTCAGCAATGGACCAGACAGGAAGTCGCAGAGAACTGTAGCTGCAGTTTAGCACTTTCAGGAAATCAATTCCCAACAATTCTCTCACCCAGATAATTTCTCACAAGCATGACAACCCACCTCTTCAATATCCCACGGGCCTGACAACTCGCTTCTTTAGTCCATCTCCCAAGCTAATGAGATACACCAACACAAAATGGCTATGGATACTGGTTCACGTACAATCATGAAGATAAGAAGGATAGCTCAATGGGTGTGTGCATGTTCATGGATGATTGAATGATGCAAGGAATGATGGGAAGAATGATGGAAAACATGGGAAAATGAACTAAGTCCCAACAATATGTATGCATGTCCCCAACTCAACACTTGTCATGTTGGGAGATACTTTGGCCCACTTGTCCCAAACTTCAGAACTTAGGATAAAATAATTATCCATACTTTATAATTTAATAAATATTAATATAATATTCCTTTTTGGCTTAAGCTCCCTAGCTTATCCCTTTCCTTAACTTTTAGGCTCCTCCCTTTCCCTAACTAGTGGAGTTTAGTCCCCCATCTCTTTTATCGTTGTCGGTCTATGCACATCCATGTATTTTATATTAATTATGAGACATATAAAAAACTAGGCGCACTAGCCTTTAACATCTAGGCTCTCTGGCCTAATCAAAACATAAGCGTCCTAGCTTATAATAACTGGATCACCAGCCTATAAAAAACAACATATATAGAAAAGGCTCCCTGGCCTCAAAATCGCGCACGCTCAAGTTGTTGCGCGCGATATCCAGGAATGTGCACACTTCATCATATTAAGTTCGGCCTAGGGATATTACATCTTTTAAAGTATGATGATAGATCATTTTGTCTTGATCTTTTCTTCCCACGATCGATGTTTGAAATCTCAATAAATATTCCACAATTGAAATTTCAAATTGATCTAGAAGCCAAAAGTGAAACCTGCAAGAGAAATGATATAAAATTAGTAAAATTCCTACCAAGTATAGAATATTCAATTTGAACAAAGCTACTCTAATACTGTCTCCCAAATTTCTCCTCACATTGTGATATGCTTCAAGACTTAGAAATACTGCAAAGCTTAATGGATATAATGAAAAGAGGTGCAAATCCATACATTAATATGTGTGATGGTAGTAAGATCTATAATCCATATGGGATGTGGAAGAAGGAAATAAAATGTTACAAGTTTAATGAAAACAAGAATGGTGGAAAACTAGAGGTTCCCTTCAAAGACTCAAACAATGACAATAAGAAAGAAGAGAAAACATTAGGATACCACCTTGATATTCAAAACCATTGAAGATTGAGAATTCAATGGGTGGATAAGTGGTTTAGATGGTATAGTTATCTTACATTAGGGTTTGGGGGGTTTTGGTCCTTGGACCACCCAATAACATTTTCAAAATTGGTTAGAAAAGGCATTAGCATGTTGGAGTTTCCCAGGAAGATTGTGTCCACTAATTACCATTTCAATGTGAAGAATAGAAAGAAGCACCATTCAATCCACCTACAAATTTGGTAGGTTAGGTGTATTAAAATAATAAGTTTAAGGAGATAAGAAAGATGGCTTATCTATTAGATGAGAACTACATTCTTTCCAATTTGGAAAAATACTACCCTAAGAATCTCCTAACACCCATGTATTAGGACAATAATTTTGGCTAGAAGTGGGTCCCATTCCTAGAAGAGAAAATACAAATGATCCAAAGGGTGTTGGTTTGAGCATGAGTGGTACCAAATTTCCTTCTTGATATTTCATAAATGAGGATGAAACTTCTATATCATATTATGGCATCATAGTGCTAGATGAGGAAAGGTAAAATAATGATGACTCCAACGAGGAGTGGAAGAAACTAGATTACTGAATTTGGTTGAATATGAAGTTTTCAAGGATGAGAATCAATAATAGGACCAATATATCAACAATTTCATCCTAAATTTCAATCATTAGAACGAGGATAGATAGGAGATGTGGGTGAAAAAAGAAGAATAAAGTAGGCCACTGAGATAGGTAGCAAAATAATTCACTCTTGAGATCTAAAAAAAAGGAATAATATGGAAAGAAAGAGGATTGAACACAAACATAATAGGCCAACAAGAAGAACAAGGAAAGCCAATAAGAAGTCGTAAGAAGATGAGTAGAAACATAATTCATGGACAAAAAGGTAGAAAATCATAGGTTGATAATAGAAACGAAGAGGTAAACAATAAATGAAAATCAAATGAAGGAGAGAGATCAAATGATGGTTACAACAATAAATAAGCTATTGGGGAAATAAAATCTGATGCAATAGACAAAGTGGCTTGAGCAAAAAAATGGCAGGACCAAGGAACATACATGAAATTAAGGTAAATCCTAGAATGCTAATTAGGGAATCAAGAAACTGTAGAGAACCTGAAACATTAGCTTAAGGGAAGATAATAGAAAATTGACTTAGAATATCTATTTGGCAAAGACTATGTTGAGTAAGAAGAAATTGGCCATTTTTTCTAAAAGAAACAACTTGACCAAGTTCCTCCAAGAAATATGATTGATGGACAGGGCTACACAATGTGCAGGCTATCAGTGCAACCTATAGGAGATAAATCATTTATATTTTCTCAGAGTCATAGCCTGTTTTGGGTATTTACTTAATGGCATGATAGGATTCACTTGAATACATGGGTTATCAGACTTGTTTTATAAGTGGTACATTGGAAACGTTATATACCTAGCATTAGATCAAGGTTTGGGCCAAGGAAGCAATATCCAAAGTGGTGACCATGCAAGAAAGCTTCAGGATCTAAATTTTCAAGAGAAAACATGTGTATGTTAAGATTTTTGATGTGGGAGGAGCTTTAGGCATCAATGAAGAGAAAGGTGGACATATTTGAGACCTATGTCAATATCAACTCTATTACTTTTGGTCATTAGAATTTGAAGAATATTTAGGAACCTACAGTCTATTGAAGTGGGAAACAGTGATAAAAGGAATGTGCAAGCTAAAGAAAGTGGTGAATCGGATTGAATAAGACACAAAAAGACATTGACATAATATAGAATGCTTCTCTTATGCAAGAGAGATGCATATAAAATATCAACTCAAATAAAATATAAAATTAAAGCTCAAATATCAGTATTGAGTAGTCATCTATTTTAGGCCTGTAACTGTAGCCACAGAAAGAAACTGTAGAGAACCCAATTATTCCCCCTTGTAGATAAATATGAATGAGCCCATGTTTGCAAATAAATTGATTGTTGAATCTATAGTCTACTGAAGTGGGAAAAAATGATAAAAGGAAAGTTGAAGCTAAAGCAAGTAGTGAATAGGATTGAATAAGACACAAAAAGACATTGACATAATCTAGAATGCTTCTCTTATGCAAGACAAATACATATAAAATATCAGCTCAAATAAAATATAAACTTAAATCTCAAATATCATTAGTGCTCTATTTTAGGATCTTGTTCATTATTTGACATAGTGTTCCATATCATTAGTGCTTTGTTTTAGGATATTGTTCATGAAGATAAGATCTTGTTCATTATTTGGCATAGTGTTCCATATCTCATGCAAGAGTTTTAACAAAGCATGTCCATGGTAGAGGAGAAACTTAGGACCCTCCTAGACTAGTAATAAATTTAAAAGATAGTGCCAATGCCAACCTTGGTTATAGAGTCTATTAACTAGGTCAGGGATTCATACTTGGTTGAAACAAACTTAGACTCAAGATCCCATCAAAATTTCAATGTCCACTGGTTTTACCAACTATGAGAAGGTAACCATTAGTAGAAAAATCGCATAATGGAAGTGTTGGTTCTGGTCCTATGCCTCTAGAACACTCTATAGGACCTTATTCATGAGATACTTCACCAGATTTAGTTTTACCTTGGTTGCGAAGATGTCAAGATTTGAATCACCTACTTTTAGCAATCTCATATTCTGTAGGTCTACAATACCCTTGTGGATAACATCTTCGCTACCTTACTAACTGATAAAATGTTAATAGATTCCATGTCATATAACCTCAGATAGCAGTGCAAATTGCATGCTTCTTATAGCTATGTGATTTTAGTGCACCATTTTGGATTTTTAGTGTTTTTTGAGTATGGGAGTGGATGGTAATGACTAGTAATAGTGGAAAAGGTATGAAATGGATCGATTTTTGATATGAAGTGAATGGATTTGAGAGTTTGAGTGATACACATGTTGGATGAAGGTTGCATGTCTACTAAAGTTTATGCATGGGAGGATAGGTATGATGGTTTAAGTGTTGTGATGAAGTGTTGAATTTATAAGTGGGGGTTTGAAATATTTGAATATCATACCTTGATATATTCCATTGAATTGGGACACAAGTATGAACTATAAACTATCCAAGGTTTTGAAACTACCATCAATAAGGATCAAAACTTGTAATGTTGTAGGTATGCCTGTAGGTGTCATTTTGAATTTAAGCCAAGTGATTTTTCTTGTATGGATGATTGTTTTGGCACCTTTTTGTTTGTTTGATCTTGGTTGGTAATGTGTCATTAGTTAGGAGGACTATTATGTCATGTTGCATGGTGCTAACTCAAGCTGCATGTTAATGCTGAATTTGTATTGTAATTGTACAATTCCTTTATAGTACTCGTACAAGCCTAGGAAATACTCTTTTTGGACAAGAGAGTAGGGCATATAAATTTTCATGTTGCAGACTATTGAGAAAATATTTTATGACTCTTCTAATTCTTTGGATGATTTCTCATTAGTTCTCTCTTTTAGTGTGCCATATCATTAGTGCTTTGTTTTAGGATCTTGTCATATCCCCGAACTTTCTTATTTGTTCAATATTTTAGGAATGGATCTATTTGTTCTTCTATGACTATATCATCCTATAGTACTTGGAATCTAGTAGTGAATGCATCATTGGCATCCTGCCCATCCTAGGACTATCTAGTAACAACATGAATACTATTTTTACCGAGAGGGATTTCTAGCCAAATCCCACCTACTTGAGTCCACAACAATAGTAGCCACACACACTTATTTTATCATTGGAGAAGTCCCCAAGCATGGGACATGTAGGAGAATGGTGATACCAGATTTAAACGATGGCTTGAATAATGATAAGAGCATGGTCTAGTCCCTCCTTAGTTTTGAGTATTTTTCTAGGGAAAATTCAAGGAACAAGGCGAGGGAATGGATATCATAATCCATCAATTGCATCTGCTCCACATATCATTTCAAATGCTCATCCTTGCTAACATGCACCTATAGGTTGAGTACATCCTCTAGGTAAACTGATTATTGTACCTATAGAATGGGGTATTCTCCTTCCTCAAATTTTAGATTCATGGCTCATCATGGCATTGAATTAAAAGGTATTATAGATGGTGGCATTTTTCTCATGGTGGATTTGTGTAATACCCTCATGAATCTCCTTAGAATCCCATCCATCACCAATTTATACAACTGCCCTGTTATCAAGTGATAATTCGTCACATGTGCCATTAGCTTCCTTTGGCAACACTAATCATAATCCTTAGGTGCTAAAATTGAATTGGGGAATTCAATAAGCTCTACAAATAAGTTTGGTATGAATTCCACACGAAAGAGACCGACATTGGGTAGTTCATGAACTTTCCCTATGGTTTAACTATTATGTATCTGGGAATGATGATTGGGCCCACATTTTACTTCCTTGGATTTTCTACCACTTCAAAATCAAACTCTTTGAATTGAAATAACCTTTAGAAGATTTAACCATCCATTTGAAAGTTATTACTAGGCTAGGAGGGAACTATAACCAAACTTGTTCCTCCCTCCATTAAATCCTCAAGTATGTTGATAATTGCAAGAGTATAAGGGGCATGGAGTTAGTTAAACACATTTCCATGGACATTTCGATTTCCACTTGTCCCTCAATTCAATTTGGTTGTTCATACTATATTTCATAGTTGTGATGACCTATAAACTATCCAATGTTTTGAAACTACCATCAATAAGGATCAAAACTTGTAATGTTGTAGGTATACCTATAGGTGTCATTTTGAAGTTGACCCAAGTGATTTTTCTTGTACGGATGACTATTTTGGCACCTTTTTGTTTGTTTGATATTGGTTGGTAATGTCTCATTAGCTAGGAGGATTGTTATGTCATGTTGCATGGTGCTAACTCAGGCTGCATTTTAATGCTGAATTCGTATTGTAATTGTACAATTCCTTTATAGTACTAGTACAAGCCTAGGATACACTCATTTTGGACAAGAGAGTAGGGAATATAAATTTGCATGTTGTAGACTATTGAGAAAGTATTTTATGACCCTTCTAATGTTTTGGATGATTGCTCATTAGCGGTCTATTTTAGGGTGGCATATCATTAGTGCTCTGTTTTAGGATCTTCTTCATTATTTGGCATAGTGTGCCATATCTCATGCAAGATTTTTAGCAAATCATGTCCATGGTAGAGGAGCAACTTACGACCCTCCTAGCCTAGTAATAACTTTCAAAGATAGTGCCAATGCCAACCTTGGTTATAGAGTCTGTTGACTAGGTTAGGGATTCATAATTGGTTGAAACAAACTTAGACTTGAGATCCCATCAAAAGTTTAATGTCTACTAGTTTACCCACTATGCAAAGGTAACCATTAGTATAAAAATCCCATAACACAATTCTTGGTTCTAGTCCTATGCCTCTAGAACACTCTATAGGACCTTATTCATGAGATACCTCACAGATTTAGTTTTACCTTGGTTGAGAAGATGTCAAGCTTTGAATCACCTACTTTTAGCAATATCATATCCTCTAGCTCTACAACACCCTTGTGGATAAGATCTTCCTTACCTTACTGATTGATAAATTGTTAATAGATTCCATGTCATATAGGCTCAGATAGCAGTGCAAATTGCATGATTCTTATAGCTATGTGATTTTACTGCACCATTTTGGATTTTTAGTGTTTTTTGAGTATGGGAGTGGATGGTAATGACTAGTAATAATGGAAAAGGTATGAAACATATGGATTTTTGATATGAAGTGAATGGATTTGAGAGATTGAGTGATACAAATGTTGGATGAAGGTTTCATGTCTACTAAATTTTATGCATGGGAGGATAGGTATGATTGTGTAAATGTTGTGATGAAGTGTTGAATTTATAAGTGGGGGTTTGAAATATTTGAATATCATACCTTCATATATTCCATTGAATTGGAACACTATTATGACCTATAAACTATCCAATGTTTTGAAACTACCATCAATAAGGATCAAAACTTATAATGTTGTAGGTATGCCTATAGGTGTCATTTTGAAGTTGACCCAAGTGATTTTTCTTGTATGGATGATTGTTTTGGCACCTTTTTGTTTGTTTGATATTGGTTGGTAATGTCTCATTAGTTAGGAGGACTATTATTTCATGTTGCATGGTTCTAACTTATTTTGCATGTTAATGATGAATTCGTATTGCAATTGTACAATTCCTTTATAGTACTCATACAAGCCTAGGATATACTCATTTTGGACAAGACAGTAGGGCATATAAATTTCCATGTTGCAAACTATTGAGAAAGTATTTTAGGACCCTTCTAATGCTTTGGATGATTGCTCATTAGTGCTCTGTTTTAGTGTGCCATAGCATTAGTGCTTTGTTTTAGGATCTTGTCATATCACCGACCTTTCTTATTTGTGCCATATTTTAGGAACGAATCTATTTTTTCTTCTATGATTGTCTCATCCTATAGTACTTGGAATCTAGTAGTGAATTCATTACTTTCATCCTGCCCATCCTAGGAGTATCTGGTAACAACATGAATATTATTTTCACTGAGAGGGATTTCTAGTAAAATCCCACCTATGAGTCCATGACAATAGTAGCCACACACACTTTCTTATCATTGGAGAATTCCCCAAGCATGGGACACGCAGGAGAATGGTGATCCCAGATTTAAATAATGGCTTGAATAATGATAAGAGCATGGTCTGGTCCCTCCTTAGTTTTGAGTACTTTTCTAGGGAAAATGCAAGGAACATGGCGAGGCCATGGATATCATAATACATCAATTGCACCTGCTCCACATTTCATTTAAAAGGCTCATCCTTGCTAACATGAACCCATAGGTTGAGTACCTCCTCTAGGTAAACTAATTATTGTACCTATATAATGGGGGTGCTCTTCTTCCTCAACTTTTAGATTCATGGCCCATCATTCCCTTGAATTAATTGGTATTGTACATGGTGGAACTGTTCTCATGGTGGATTTGTGTAATACCATCATCCACAAATAATCCATCATGAATCTCCTTATAATCCCATCCATCGCCAATTTATACAATTTCCCTGTTATCAAGAGATAATTTGTCACATTTACCACTAGCTTCCTTTGCCAACACTAATCATAATCCTTAGGTGCTAAAATTGAATTGGGGAATTCAATGAGCTCTACACATAAGTTTGATATGAATTCCACATGAAAGAGACCAACATCAGGTAGTTCATGAACTTTCCTTGTGGTTTAATTGTTATGTACCTGAGAATGATGATTGGGCCCACATTTTACTTCCTTGGCTTTACTACCACTTCAAAATCGAACTCTTTGAATTGAAATAACCTTTATATTATTTGACCCTCCATTTGAAAGTTGTTACTAGGCTAGGAGGGAGCTATAACCAAGCTTGTTCTTCCCTCCATTAAAGCCTCAAGTATGTTGATAGATTGCAAGAGTATAATGAGCATGGAGTGAGTTAAACACATTTCGATGGACATTTCGATTTCCACTTGTCCCTCAATTCAATTTGGTTGTTCATACTATATTTCATAGTTGTGATGACCTATAAACTATCTAATGTTTTGAAACTACCATCAATAAGAATCAAAACTTGTAATGTTGTAGGTATGCCTATAGGTGTCATTTTGAAGTTGACCCAAGTGATTTTTTTGGTAAGGATGACTATTTTGGCACATTTTTGTTTGTTTGATCTTGGATGGTATTGTCTCATTAGTTAGGAGGACTATTATGTCATGTTACATGGTGCTAACTCAAGATGCATGTTAATGTTGAACTTGTATTGTAATTTTACAATTCCTTTATAGTACTCGTACAAGCCTAGGATATACTAATTTTGGACAAGAGAGTAGGGCATATAAATTTGCAAGTTGCAAGCTATTGATAAAGTATTTTCAGACCCTTCTAATGCTTTGGATGATTTCTCATTAGTGCTCTGTTTTAGTGTACCATATCATTGGTGCTCTTTTTAAGGATCTTGTCATATCCACAACCTTTCTTCTTTGTGCGATATTTTAGGAATGGATCTATTTGTTCTTCTATGGCTGTATCATCCTATAGTACTTCAAACTTAGTAGTGAATGCATCATTGGCATCCTACCCTTCCTAGGACTATCTGATAACAACATGAATACTATTTTCACTGAGAAGGATTTCTAGCCAAATCCCACCTACTTGATTCCACGACAATAGTATCCACACACACTTTCTTATCATTGGAAAAGTCCCCTAGCGTGGGACATGCAGGAGAATGGTGATCCTAGATTTAAACAATGGTTTGAATAATGATAAGAGCATGGTCTGGTCCCTCCTTAGTTTTGAGTGTTTTTCTAGGGAAAATTTAAGGAACAAGGCGAGGTCATGGATATAATAATACATCAGTTGCACCTGATCCACATATCATTTCAAATGCTTATCCTTGTTAACATGCACTCATAGGTTGAGTACCTCCTCTTGGTAAACTGATTATTGTACCTATAGAATGGGGGTCCTCTCCTTCCTCAACTTTTATATTCATGGCCCATCATGCCCGTGACTTAATTGGTATTGTACATGGTGGAATGTTTCTCATGGTGGATTTGTGTAATACCATCATCCACAAATAATCCATCATGAATCTCCTTAGAATCCCATCCTTCACCAATTTATACAACTGCCATGTTATCAAGTGATAATTAATCACATGTACCACTAGCTTTCTTTGCCAACACTAATAATAATCCTTAGGTTCTAAAATTGAATTGGGGAGTTCAATGAGATCTACAAAGAAGTTTGATATGAATTGCACATCAAAGTGACCAACATGGGGTAGTTCATGAATTGTCCCTGTGGTTTAACTATTATGTATCTGGGAATGATGATTGGGCCCACATTTTACTTCATTGGCTTTACTACCACTTCAAAATCGAACTCTTTGAATTGAAATAATATTTAGAAGATTTGACCCTCCATTTGAAAGTTATTACTAGGCTAGGAGGGAACTATAACCAAGCTTGTTCCTCCCTCCATTAAAGCCTCAAGTATGTTGATAAATTGCAAGAGTATAAGGGGCATCGAGTGAGTTAAACACATTTCCATGGACATTTCAATTTCCACTTGTCCCTCAATTCAATTTGGTTGTTGATACTATATTTCATAGTTGTGATAACCATGGGAGATACTACAAATGAATCCCCCTCACCCCTGCCCATTTTGTATCATTTGACCCTAATTTAAAATAGTACCCATGTTTCCCATGGCATCTACTTCATAGTTTAGATGGTGAAGGACATGGTAAAAGGTTATTTGTTAAAAATGGACAAATATTCATGTTTCTCTTTCTACTAGTATGTACAATCTTGAGAATATCACTTTTGAGAGCTTCCTCATTTGTCAGATAATTACAATGGAATTTCCAATGACCACAATATTTTTCACCTATCTTGTATGAAACAAAATGAGACAAAACAAATACAGATATTAATCAATGGTTCAATTTTTACAAATCCAAATGGTGTGCACTATTCATCATACCATAGAGAATCACATATGCAACTCGCGAGTTTGCCTATTTGGTCAAGCCTCAGTGTCGAGCAGGGTCCTCGTCTCTTGGAAGGCTAACAAAATATGGTGCTTGGGTCAAACCTGGGAGTAACCCAACCCCATGTTTTCCATTGCGTCAAGGCCCAAAGGGGAAATAAGCAGTAGCACGAAGAATGTCGAAGATAGGAAAGGTAAAACCATAAAACTTTGTTCTGTCAAGGCCCAAAGGGGAAATTCAAATAAGCATGAAGATGTAAACCGGGGAATGCATATATGGATATACTCATTTTGGACAAGAGAGTAGGGCATATAAATTTTCATGTTGTATACTATTGAGAATGTATTTTATGACACTTCTAATGATTTGGATGATTGCTCATTAATGGTCTGTTTTAGTGTGCCATATCATTAGTTCTTTGTTTTAGGATCTTGTTCATTATTTGGCATAGTGTGCCATATCTCATGCAAGTTTTTTAGAAAATCATGTCCATGATAGAGGAGCAACTTAGGACCTTCCTAGCCTAGTAATAACTTTCGAAGATAGTTCCAATGCCAACCTTGGTTATAGAGTCTGTTGACTAGGTTAGGGATTCATACTTGGTTGAAACAAAATTAGACTCAAGATCCCATCAAAAGTTCAATGTCTATTGGTTTACCCACTATGAGAAGGTAACCATTAGTAGAAAACTCTTGTAATGGAATTCTTGGTTCTAGTCCTATGCCTCTAGAACACTCTATAGGACCTTATTCATGAGATACCTCACTAGATTTAGTTTTACCTTGGTTGCGAAGATGTGAAGCTTTGAATCACCTACTTTTATCAATCTCATATCCCGTAGGTCTATAACACCCTTGTGGATAATATCTTCCCTACTTTACTGACTAATAAGTTGTTAATAGATTCCATGTCATATAGGCTCAGATAGTAGTGAAAATTGCATGATTCTCATAGCTATGTGATTTTAGTGCACCATTTTGGATTTTTAGTGTTTTTTGTGTATGGGAGTGGATGGTAATGACTAGTAATAATGGAAAAGGTATGAAATGGATCGATTTTTGATATGAAGTGAATGGATTTGAGAGATTGAGTGATAAACATGTTGGATAAAGGTTGCATGTATACTAAAGTTTATGCATTGGAGGATAGGTATGATTGTTTAAATGTTGTGATAAAGTGTTGAATTTAGAAGTGGGAGTTTGAAATATTTGAATATCATACCTTGATATATTCCATTGAATTGGAACACTGGTATGACCTATAAACTATCCAATGTTTTGAAACTACCATCAATAAGGATCAAAACTTGTAATGTTGTAGGTATTCCTATAGGTGTCGTTTTGAAGTTGACCCAAGTGATTTTTATTGTATGGATGATTGTTTTTGCACCTTTTTGTTTGTTTGATATTGGTTGGTAATGTCTCATTAGTTAGGAGGACTGTTGATTTGGATTTTATAAGAAAAACAAAACGAATACATATTATTAACAGGTGCTTAACACAAAATAAAAAAGATACAGTAAAATTGGTTTCTATACAATAAGGAAATAAGTTTAAACTGTAAAATGCAGTGGAAATAGGCTTGTTGGAATGGTGACGGCTTATCTCTGAGAAGAGATGTCACGGTTGCGCTCATTTGCAAGAATATGATTAAAATGAGGCTTTGAAGGCATTTTTACAATAAATAAGAATGCCAAAAACCATAGACATCCAAAAACCTAACCCTAGGAGATGAAGCGCCAAAAGTCTTGTGGGCCCTGTTTGGTAAGTTAGTACATAAACTTCCCGGGGTCGTAACTTTTGCATACGATCTCTGTTTTGGGTGTATGATAGCCCGTTGGAAAGGTATCATCGAGGATATTAATTTTGGGGGATCAATCATGCCTTTGGATATAATTGAGAAGATTGATACTGAAAAACCTTCATTTAGGCCCTCAAAATGGCCTCAGAAGTTAAAACTACTAAAAATAGTAAATTGCCAAAATTGTCAGAAAACTGTTTTGAGCTAGTTGGAAGAGGTGGTTGGCCATTGATATTGACTTGGATAAATCCTCCCTAATTAGGAAAAAATGGTTTCCATTGCATTGAGTTCCCGTATTAGATGAGAAAATTTCTGTTGAATTTGACCCCAGGTGAGCCACTTGCCTTGGTGCAGGAGCTACCCTGCTTTGACAACTCGATAAAGCTGGATACTTTGTTGTCAAGTGCCCTTGATCTATGTATCCACAATATGATCATTGGATTCCTATTGTATGCAGTTGGGGTTGAGCTCTGTTGGTTTCAACTGCTTTGCTACATTTGAGGTGTCCAATAATGGTGGGAAATAAGGGCGAAGGAGATCCACGTTGAACACTGGGTGTAGGCCAAGGAATGGAGGAATGTTGAGCTCAAAATAATTATCCCTCACATCGTTGGTTATTGTGTATGGACCATAATGGATTGGGTGAAGCATTCGATGGGTTCCTGTAAGGAATTCTTTCTGCAAGTACAACCAAACTTTGTCGCCCACCTGACACTTATGTGGCACCCAATGTCGATCATGGCGTTGCTTGTACTTGTCATTGGACTTCTGTAGGATTTACTAAACCTGTTGGTGGATGTGATGGATCCGCTCAATGAACTGAGTGAGTTTGTCAGGTTTAGTTGGAGTAGGATATGATTCGATCGAGGTGACCGCAAGGGGAAGTGAAACATCTATGGGACCCAATGGTTGGAATCCCAACCCCGCATGAAAGGGGATGTGGCTAGTTGAGCTATGTAGGGCTCGGTTGTAGCTATGTTGGACAAAGGAAAGGCTCTCATTCCATGTGTGATGTTTTTTTGAATTATACATGCAAAGGATATGCACAATCATTCAATTTACGACCTCGATTTGGCCATCTATTTGGGGGTGTAAGGCCATGGATTTGGTGATCTTGGTGTCCATCAGTGACCAGAGGCTTGACCAAAATGTGCTGAGAAATCGACTGTCTCGATCTGAGACAATAGTTTGTGGGATTCCAAAATGTACCCAGACTCATTCAAAGAAGACCTTGGTAGTGGCCTATGCTGTGATGTTCTTCTTGCAGGCAGCCATAATGGCCATCTTAAAAAAGTGATCAACAACCATAAAAAAACAGTCATTTCCCTTGTTGGTGGATAGGAGGCCCAACATGTAGTCCATTGAGATGGATTCCCATGGCCTGTCAAGAGTAGGAAGAGGGATGTACAGGCCCTATTTCTTAGTGGTTGGTTTGGCAATAGTGCAGGTAGTGTAGCACCTGATATACGTGTTAACCTCCTATCAAAGTTTCAGCTAGTAGAAATGTTTCTATAGCATCGCCACTATCTTTTTGATGCCGAAGTGTCATACCACCCGACTGTAGTGGGATTCCCAAATCATCTTCACTCTCTCACTTGATGGAACACAGATATGTCCTAGATGACATAACAACCCATCCTGAATATGGAAATTATCGACAACTACATTTGCACCCAACATTTGGTAGGTAGTCGTGAAGTCTGGGTCTGTCTCATAGATTTGGGGCCATCCAGAGGTCTCATGGCCACAAGAGTCTAGCACCTTGGTGAGTGCTGCGATTGGCAGTCTTCTGAGGCAATCAACGATGTGATTGGTGCTTCTTGTTTTATACTTGATGTTGAGGTGGAATTGCTGCAAGTATGTGGACCACTTTTGATGGCGATCATTCTGCAATTTTCATTGTGTCTACTTGAACTGTAGTGGCTTATGATCAGTGTGGATGATTGTATCCTTCCCAATAATGTAATGTCTCCACTAGCAGAAGGTGCAAGATACCAGATATATAAAATATGCAGAACATAAATGAAATGCTAGAAATGACAGAATAACAGTAAAATATCCAGCATAATCTTCACAATACACAGAAATGATATACGAAATAGCAACAGAAACAACACTTTGATTCAGATAGCAATGTTCATAGACCTCTTCAAGGGGGAAACCTCCAGTCGAGCGGTGCTCTATTACAATAATCTCCAAGCTAGGGTTTTCATACCCTCAACCCTTATTTATACTAAATGTGTCTATTAAGAGAAGCATCTAGAGGAAGATCCTTCTAGAAGAGGAAGCTTCTATTAGGTCTTCTTACATCCGCCTTATTCTATTTTATTGAAAGGTCTTATTAATATTGACCTTTATTACATCTGAATACATTGATCTACCTATGTGCCGGTTAGGACCTTAACATGTTCGTCCCCTTAAAAAAAACCTTGTCCTCAAGGCTTGAGATGTGGAAACTGCTGCAGAATGGTAGTTGGTTCCCACGTGGCATCTGCTGAAGTCATATCTTTCCACTGTACTAGCACTTCCTTGATGGTTCTCTGACGCAGGCGATGCTCCCGCTGGTTCAAAACTGCTTCTGGTTGTAGCCAAATGGATCCTTCTTCAGCTAATTCTGGAAGATTGGTTTGAATTTGGCATCTGGTTCCAATCACCTTCTTCAAGCATGAAACATGAAAAATAGGATGTAGCTTTGACTGACTGGGCAGAGCTAACTGATATGTGACTTGTCCTACACGCTTGAGAAATGTGTAAGGGCCATAAAATTTGGGTGCTAGCTTCTAACACTGCTCGGCCTTGAGGGAAGTTTTCTTATATGGTTACAGTCTCAGAAACACTTGATCCCCTTTGGCAAATTGACGTTCAGAGCGACCTTGATCTGCTTGCTGCTTCATTCTATTCTGGGCCATGACCAAGTTCTCTTTAAGGGTATGAAGGATATCCTCTTGGACTGTAAGTGTTTGGTAAACCTCCTGAACCTTTGAGGTACCCGGTAAGTATGAGAGAAGTGATGGTGGCTTCTGTCCATACACTGCTTCAAAAGGAGTCATGTGAGTGGTTGTATGGTATGTAGTGTTGTACCACCATTCGACGAGGGGTAACCATTGAGCCCACTGGTGTTGTTTTTCAGAGGCAAAGCACCTCAGATATGTTTCCAAACACTTGTTGACGACTTTCATTTGACCATTTGTCTGGGGATGATAAGATGAGCTGAGATGCAATTGGGTACCTTGTAGCTGAAATAGTTCTTGCCAAAAATTGCTTGTGAAAGTTGGGTCTCGATTGGAAATAATAGAGTTGGGCATGCCATGAAGCTTGAAGACCTGATCCATGAAAATTTGAGCCACTGTGGATGAAGTAAATGGGTGGTGAAGAGAACAAAAATGAGCATACTTGGAAAGGCGATCCACCACCACCATTATGACTGATTTATTCCCTAATTTGGGTAAACCTGTAATAAAGTCCATAGAGATATCCTTCCAAATAGCAGGGGGAATCAGAAGCGGTTGGAGGGTGCCTGGAGATTTGACCGTTTCTCCCTTGTTTCATTGACATACCTCACATTCAGCCACAAACTTACAGATGTTCTGTTTCATACCCTCCCAGAAAAAAGAACGTTTGACTCGGTCATATGTTTTGGTGAACCCTGAGTGCCCCGCTGTGGGTGTAGCATGAAGCTCAGAAAGTACCATGGATGTGAGCTTGGATTGTTTACTTAAATACAAGCGGCCTTTGTATCGAAGCTCATCCTGGAGCTAGGAGTACCCTGGGGGAGCCTGAGCCTTGTTCTACAGTTTCTGGATCAGTAGCGAACTTTTGGGGTCTTGAAGCCATTCCTGGTGCATAGCTTTCAGCCAATTGGGTACAATGAAGGAAAGAGAAAAAAGGGATCCTTCGTCTTCATACGTCTGGGACAGTGCATCCACCACAACATTGTCTTTGCTCTTCTTGTAAATGATCTCATAATCATAGCCAAAGAGCTTAGTGACCCATTTTTGTTGCTCCTAGGAGGAAATGCGTTGTTCCAGAAAGTACTTGAGGCTTTGATGGTCGGTCTTAATTTGGAATCACTGCCCCAAGAGATAAGGACACCATAATTCAATGGCATGCAGAATCGCCAACATTTATTTTTCATAAATTGGTTTGCCCAGATTCTTTTCAGA
>JASDQU010172169.1:7218-21002 GCA_032191745.1 Picea mariana
ACCAATCTAGTTTTTTTCGTTGTACCTTTCCATCTTCATTCAATTTATTCATGTATACCCACTTTGTGTCGATCACATTCTTATCCTTTGGTATTGGAACCAATTCCCAAGTGTAATTTTTCTCTATTCGATCCAATTCTTCATCCATGGCCTTATTCCAAAATTCATCCTTGTTAGCCTCTTCAAAACAAGTTGGTTCAATTGTAGATGAGAGTGCTAGGTGCATTTGTTCTGGTGAACAAATTAATTTTCTAGTCTCAACTCCTGCATCTTTTTTTCCTATAACATAATCTCAAGGGTGATTCTTCTGTATTCATCCGCTAGGTGTCTTTGGAGGCACCTGCTGAACTTTGTCTTTTGATTCTGTCGAATCCTCTTCATCTTTCCCTTCAACTTCATTTTCATCTTCTGCTTCTTCTTCGCAAAGTTGTTCCATTGATTTATTTTCTTCTTCCTTTAATTCTTCTGCACCTGTTTCATCAATTTTTACGTTGATGCTTTCCACAACTTTGTACAATCCCAGGTTGTAAAAATTTTATGCTTTCCTTGTACTTGAGTAACCAACAATTACTCCTTTGTCCACACGAGAGTCAAACTTTCCCATTCTACCATATTCTCTTTTGATGTAGCATTTCTTCCAAAAACTCTTAAGTGTTTCACATTTGTTGGTATTCCTTTCCATACCTCGTAGGGATTTTTATCAGTGTTGTTTCTGAGCATTAACTTGTTTTGAATGTGAATTGTTGTATGCATTGCCTGTGTCCAAAATATATCTGTCAATTTGGAATCCATTAGCATTGTTCGAGCCATTTCCTGTACTATCATGTTCTTTCTTTCAACAACTCCATTCTGCTGAGGTGTCCTAGCAATGGGGAATCACCCTTTTATTCCATGCTTGCTACAGTAATCCATAATTTCCTTTGAAGTGAACTCTCCTCGATTATTAGATTTCAAGCATTTGATTTTTGAATCCATTTCATTTTCAACCATTTCCTTGTAGACCTTGAAGTTTTCAACGGCTTCTAACTTATTCTTGAAAAAGAAAATTGAAGTCATTCATGTCTAATCAAGAAATAATAACATAAAGTATTCCTAACCTTTTAATCCCTTTGTTGTAGTTGGTCCAACTAGATAAATATGCACAATTTATAGTGGTCTTGTCGTTGAATATTCTTTTGATTTAAACCTGGTCTTTGTTTGCTTTCCTTGTTGACAATGCTTTCATAAAGTGTTGGTTGGTTTCATGATCTGGGGCATTTCTCTAATTGCTTCCCTTTTGCTAACTTTGAAAAGGTTATAAAAATGTACGTGACCCATTCTTCTATGCCATAGCCAACTTTCATTTTCCTTTCCTAGGAAAAAGTTTTCATTTTCAATTTCACTTAATACATATATTTTGCTTGAAGTTCTCATAGTTGTTACAATCAATTTCCCTGAACCTTCTTTTCTTATCTCTCAATTTTGTGAATTGAAAGTAAATTTATGACCTTGGTCACACATTTGAATCACACATAGAATTTAGAATATTATGTTTCATATCTTCTATTAATAGAACATTTTCTGCCTTGGTATTCTTGTTCCCAATTATGATAGTTCATTTTCCAATGATTTTAGCTGAATCGTCATTTCCAAAGGAGATTGATCCATCTCTTTCCTTTCATAGTGTAAGAAACATGTCTCTATCACCTGTCAAGTGTTTTGAACAACCACTGTCAACATACCAACCACGTTTCCTCTTCTTATCTTGTAGAGAGAGTGTGCATTGTTCATTGCTATACTGATTACGGTTTCTTATCCATGTCCTTTTATAAAGTTCCTATCTGTGATTGTTGTTGTTATGTTGTGGTTCTCTAGGAGGGACTTGCATTCTACAATCTTTGGCCATGTGTCCAAAGTTGTTACATTTCTAGAATTTCACTTCAGTGCTCAAAGATTCGAACCTTTTGTAATTTCTTCTCTGTGTTTCACTAGGACTTCACGGATAACCCTTTTGTGTATGACTTTAAAAGTTGTTTATTTTCATGTTGTCAGCTCTGCAATTTACAGCTTCATGTCAAAAATTATTACATGCATAACATGAACCAAAAAATATAGTTTGATACCTAGGAGTTGAAGATATTCTGAAAGGAAGTACTCTTATGAAATATTCTTCTTCTTAAGGCCTAGTTTTTTTTGTCGATCTTTGATTCTAAAATTTGAATCTTCTGGGTGGAGGATTGTCCCTGTAATTTTATTTGTAGACCTTTGTATCCCCTTTGATTATTTTTGCATAGATTTTGGATATGTTTCTTGTTGTATTGTTTTGGAGTTTGATCCCTTTTCTATATGATTTTATCTAAGTCTAGACTTTTCATGATGAGGTTTTTGACTACTGATAATGTCATTCAAAATTTTTGAGTTGTTCTTCATATTTTTCTTTTGAAGATCCTTTATTAATGTGACAATTTCTTCTTCCAAATTTCCAATGATCCTGTCTCTTCCTTCTAGTTGTTCTTTGAGTGATTCTTCAATTATTTTATCTTCTTCAAGATGAACATTCAATTTTGTGATCATTTGTTCTAGTTCCTGAGTGTATTATTTTTTGTCTAGTTTCTCTTGCAGTTTCTTGTTTTTCAACTTTTCTCTTATGATAACTTCTATGGCACACAACAATTCTTCTGGGTAGTCAACTTCTGTCTCTTCATATTCTTCCTCGGCCTCTTCATATTCTTCTTTGACCTCTTCATATTCTTATTCAAAGTCTTCTTTATTAGAGTCTTCTACTTCCATGAATAGAGCTCTTTCTGTCTCAGTGTCACTGACTTCATCCTCATCTGATAATGAGATGTCTTCTTTGGTGCATAATATTTTATTGAAAAGTTTCTTCATGGCTCTTTTTCATTTATATGTTTCTTTTGTATTTGAGTAACCTTCATCATTTGTCTTTTTCTTATGAGGACATTTGTTATCAAAATGACCAATACCATCACAATTAAAACAAATCAAAGGAAGATTACCTCTATACCTGTCGTTGGTTCCCTTGTTCAATCTTCTGACAAAGTTGGCCACTTCTTCATCATATTCTGAGACGTCACTACTTTTGCTATGTTATTTTTCTTTTTTATTTCCCTTTTTCTTTGAACTTTTGGATGCTTTGAAGGCTCCTTCTTTTATATCTAGATTTTCTTGTTCAGTTCTCATTTCATATGCTGTGAAGATTCCATGTAGTTCGTCCATGCTTATTGATTTTAGATCTACTCTTTGTTCTAGTGTTGATATATTAGGGTCAAATCTCATAGGAAGAGATCTTAGTACCTTTTGAACAATTACATATTCTTTGATTTCTTCTCCCAATCCCAGGATTTCATTTACTATTTCATCGACTCATAAAAACTAAGTTGCAATGTTCTCATCTTCCTTCATCTTTAGTTGTTCAAACTAACCTCTGTAAGTTTGAAGCTTTGTTGCTTTGAATTTTCAATCTCCTTCATAAATATTTCAAAGTTTGTCCAAAATCTCTTTAGTGGATTTACAATGTGCAACTTTGGTGAATCCCAATTCTCCAAGACCATTCAAAACTGCATTTGCGGATTTGAAATTATTATAACCGATTTTCATAGCTTTTTCATTTGTCGGTGGAACTGTTGGTGTTGTGCATCCATGTGCAATTCATTGTCAACATTCAAATCCCCATTCTTTTATATATGTCTTCATCTTTATGCTCCAAAAGGCATAGTTTTATCCATCAAACTATGGTATTCCATTGTTATACATGGTGTTTCTTTCCATGATCTACCTTTCAATATTTAAACTGATTTATGAAGGAACCTGCTCTGATACCAATTGTTGGATTACTGAGAGGGGGGGTGAATCAGTAATAGAGAAATGTAATCCTTTTTAACCATATAATGTAAGTGTTATATCAATGTAGCACTATCATCCAATATTTTCAGAGTAAATAAAAAATCAACAACTGAACAATCATACACATACATAGTACACCAGTGTTTTTATGTGGAAATCCAAAGCATGCGAAAACCACATGATTCTTTTTCTTATATGTCTTGAAGAATTACATTCATTGGAAGCACCAAATTCACTTGTTTTCTAGCTTCAAATGGAAGGAAGCTCCAACACGGTAGTTTCTCAGGCTACAACATGAGAGAATTTTCAACTCCACAATTCTTTGGATACAACCAGAAGGAGGATACAACCCACTATGTTCTTCATCTACAACCAGAAGGTGGCTACAACCACCAGTCCTTGCCACTTCCAACCGCCCTAACGTATAAGTAGAATGATGGAACCACTGTCACACTATCACTATGAGATATACTATTGTAAACCTGTACCAATAAAGCTACACCAAATAAATTGTACCAATAACTTGAACCATGTATCAACCATGCATTAACCTATACCTCAACTTGTAATCAACCTGTACCATAAACAAGTGCATAAACCATGCACCAACTTGTGCCAAACAAAATGTATTCAATATGTACCATAAACAAGTGCATAAACCATGCACCAACCTATACCTCAACCTGCAAACCTTCCTTAACTTTAACAACAAGAGACTATCATTTTCATCAAACTTTACTTTAGTCTCACATGATTAGTATTGGATTAGTCGACAACCGTAACTTGAAATAATCATAACTATGTGCCTGTAAGGAATAAAGATATGAAAATAGAACATAATGTGCTTTAGTTTGTTTTATGTGATTCCTCCATGTGTCACTACTTGGAACCTCTCAGAAAATGAGTTATAGAAAAATTGGCATACCTTGTTGAATTATGGCTTACTCTAGCGAGCGAACTTGTAGAGCATGCCCCGAACAAAATATTTGTTGTATGGATTTGAAAATTTTACAAAAAATACTCTAGACTTTACTCTAACAAACACATTTGGTATTACTTAATTTTGATCTCTTATGAAGAAGTTATGACATTTTTACCCAAAACACTTGGTTTAGACTAGTTTTAGGACTAACCACCAACCCTATTTTCCACTGAGTGTAACTCAAAAAATACAATGCCCGGTGAAGTGAAATTCATACCAAAGCTACTTGAATATGATTCCTCAATGGCCTCCCAATTTCATGGTCTAAAACATTCTATAAATTCTTTTATTGAGAAACTGGTGAGATGACTTGTAAATAACATACCTTAGAAAGAATTTATCCTCCCTTGAATTTTGACCTTCTTTATTTCACCTTCCCTCTGAAATTCGGATTAGATATCCTTTAGTTACATCAATCACATGTAGATATTCAATATGATCAAGTGTTATTAAAATGAGAGAGTGTTTCCTCTTATTTATACTCTCCAAGTAGCTTCCTTAGAAGCATCTTATAGGCCACCTTGTCCACATATCCACTTTATCCACATGTCACCTATGTCCAACTTTGCCCAATTTTCCACTTTTACATGTATCCAATAGTCACTTGACCACTTAACCCATTTTCCTCATTTTAGGGTTAACCTTGTCATAACCACTTTCCATAATTAAAAATTTCTCCATTTACTTATTATTTAAATAATCCTCCTTGACTTTGTCACTTCACTTTATTATTTAAATAATCCTCTTTGATTTTGCCACTTCATTTTATTATTTAAATAATCCTCTTTGACTTTGTCACTTCACTTTACTATCTAAATAATTCTCTTTGACTTTGTCACTTCACTTTACTATTTAAATAATCTTGTTTTTGTCACTTCACTTTATTATTTAAATAATTTCTTCTTTGCAAGAACTTTGACTTCTTTGACCTTTTGGGGCTTCAAGCCAATCATATGGGGGTCTTTCAACTTCTTAAGTCCATAACTCTCAAACCTTGAGGAGTTATGTTACGTTCCACATGCCGATGAAAATGGCATGACATGTACTATCCAACTAGAATAGTATTATGTGCAAATATATCAAAACTCATACCATTATACATTAAGAAAACTTGGGTCCATTACCCAAACTTTTTTTCTACCAGAATTCACTACCGAACTTTATTCAAGGGTGGACATCAATGACAATCAACCCAATTAATCAATAGGTATGTGATTACCTGCAATTCTTTAGAATTTTGTTTCTGTGCTCGAAAAGCATTAAGATAATATTTCCATGATCACCATACTTTTTTTGAGTTAAAGGTTAGGAGGGTCGGTAGTGTGACAAATATTTTGAAAATGAGATCTAATATGGGTATAGGCTAGACAATCTAAGAGAAAGAGCTTTTCATCTTCAACATTCATAGTTTCACAAAGGTGAAATACTCTTTCATCCCATGGTGTTTTAGGAATTTACCAACTATGATTTTCTCTATCGAGTTTATGAGAATTTGTTCTTATCTTATCAATGCTTATTTTTTTCTTTACACTTGGAAAAAATTATAGATAATTTTTATCTTCTAGATTAGGGTTGATTACATCCTTATAATACCTTAATTTACTTTTTTCCTCTAACTCTTTACAACAACACATTTTCTCCATAAATTTTGATTTGAGGTTTTTTCCAATAGTATATTTATTCTGCAAAATGGTGTCTTCCATGATTTCCCAATAGTTTAGCCAAGACCGGGCATCTTTAAGCCATCCTCACTTGAGTCGATGGTGGTTATGACTCAATTTTGATTCAATTTTAGGAAGCCTCTTGTATTCCATGTTGTTTACCTTGTTCTTATACTTTCGGTATCTAGTCATAGCCATGCTCTCAATGGGAGAGATGATTGTTTCTAAGAGGAGGATGGGATAGGCCATATTTCTTTTAATTTTGAGATTATATGTTATAAAATTCTTTTGTATTTGCTCTATATTTCTCCAAGATTCATGAGAGATACTACAGCCCCAGACTTTACATCCGTAAAGAATAATAGGTGTAAAAAGAGTTTCAAATGGGATTTTCTTCTTATCCCAACTCCAAACATCAATTAATTTACAATTTTTTTCAAGCCCATAATAAGCTTTCCATTCCCCAATAGTCCTTTTCTTAATGCTATAATTCCAATTGAGCTTTTCATGAATATCAATTTCAAGATATTTGTATGAAGTCATTTCCTCCAAGTTGTTTTTGTCATATACGAAGGTATCATAAGGTATCTTATTGGAGTTAATAATCATGACCTTAGTCTTATCAATATTAACAATCATACCCATATTGGAGCAAAAGTCCTTGAGGATTCTTAATTGGTTTTCAAGATCATGGGGAATCCTTGCCATAAGAACGATATAATTGGCATAAAGAAGACAATTAATGACTATACTAGTGAGAGTAGGGCTGACACAACCTTCTTTTTCCAGGCAATCTTCTAACTTGTCAATGTATATGCCACAAAGGGTAGGGGACAAGGGACAACCTTCTTTGACTATGATATTGCAGTTAATATCGTTTTACGAGCCCTCAGTGTTTTTAAACATAGAAATAACATTCTCATACATCCTTAATGCAACAAACCTCAACTCTGGAGTCACATTTATCTCTTACAACCTATTCCAAAGGTTTTTCCTAGGAACCATGTCAAAATATTTTCTAATGTCAACAAAACAAAAAAATGACCCTCTACATGCCTGCGTTGACTGTCTTGAAGATTGTTTGTGTGGGTCTAGGCTGCAACCCAAGACTTTGCACCATGTCTCCCCTCAAGAAATTATGATTCACCCCATTATCCACCATGGCTAACAATACTGACTTCACATTGATTTCGGCCTGCACATAGCAAAGTTTCATCTCATCTTGCTTTTGGATCTCCGTGGATTAACCCTCCATGACAATCTTCAATACTTGAAACACTCCAAGATATGGGTTGTATTCCTTATCCAAATAATTTAACTTCTATTTCAAGGGAAATTTCTTCACATAGTGCTCCTTGGCAAAAATCCATACTCTTCACTTCCCTTGGGTGTCTTCATATTTCCTTTTTCCTTCCTCTTTACCTTCACTTGTTTTTTCTTCTCATCTTAAGCATCATCATTATTCCTAGAACTGATCTTGGATTCACCCAGAAAGTCCAACAATTTTTCCATTGTGGTGATTGTTGTTGCAAGTTTCTGCATGTTCTGTCATCGCAACTCACTTTGCACCCACAGTTACAAACCATTCATGAAGTGGAAAAGTTTGTCTTATTTTGACATGTCTTTGATTTCCAAAATGAGCCAAGTGAAATCCTTGATATGCTTGGTTATAGGCTTGAGAGCCAATAACCGATTCCTTCTGAGCCATAATTGGTTCCTCATACCAAACTGTGCCTTCAAGGCTACCTTCATCTATGCCCAATTTTCTATCTGCTCAACCTATCCTATATAAAAGTTGCCTATACTAATAAATAAGATGAATGGTTCATTTTACTTACCCATATTTTTTGTTGTTTTTATCTCTCTATGAATGTTCTTTGGATTTCTCTGTAGTATTACAAATCAACCCTCCTTCGATGTATCTCTTCATATCAAATTCAACAAATTATCTATGAGGGATATAGAAACCAACTAGTATCTTGGATATTATAGTCCTCAATGGGAGGCGCATTGCGATAGACAATGGATTTACAACATTGACTTCTAATTGATTAATTCTATGAGTACGTTGGGGTCCTCTATTCACACTTGATATATTGTACCAGGTACGTTGGGGTCCATTTTCATCATCAGTGATTCCTCTTGCATCTGTTAGTTGTATACCTTAATGAGTAGTCATCACAAAATTTCTACCATGCTATCAACTGATTTATTTTCATGTTGCATAATTTCACCATCGTGGTTTGGGATAAACTGCCATTGATAAATTCTAAGACATAATAAGATCTGAGTTAGAGAAAGAGATCCAAATACTATGCCCAACAAGCAAGAGAGTATGCAATTTCCTAAGGAAAGGAAAATTGACTCTCTAGTAAACAAAGCACAAGAGTGTTGTAGTTCTCCCTAGTAGACTCTATGGGAGTGTTAATCAAGTAACAATGCTTTGAATTGAATTGTAAGGAGGTGCTAGCTCTAGGGAAAGTTTGAGAAAAAGGCTCAAAAATCTCAATAACTTAGGAAAATTAAGTGAGAGGCTCTGTGAGACAACTTAGAACAGACAAAAAAGATATAAATACATATTAAATCAACAAATAGGATCTAAATATAGACAAAGATCACGGAGAAACCAATGAACAAACTGAAAATTCATTCCGGAGTGGAATCGTCAATTTTTGTTAGGGAAATATTCCCCTGCAAACAAGTGAACTTTCCCTTGGATTACATACCCTTATACCAAGATAGAAAAACACAAGTGGACACTAACATCCCTTTGAATTTAGTTTAACTAATCATAAAGAGAGAGAGGGAGAAAAAGTGTGATGCACCTAGTTTCAATGTTTTTCCTCGGTGCTTCCAATCTTAGCTTGATCTCTAAACTCCTTATCCCAACTTGATACCTGCAATGAAATTGGAAATGAAGAGAAACAAAGAACTCAACTTGATCCTCTATTCACATTTGATATATAGGTAAGGGATTTGATAGGGTTTCTTTTCAACCTCCTCTCTCTCTCCCAATCGGTGTGCTAGGGAAATCCCCTTTGCCTCTCAGCTCAGGAATATTTAGAGAGGTGAGCTAGGGAAACCCCCTCCTCCTCTCATTTATGTCGAGTTATTCAAAGATGCACTAGGGAAACCCCATCCTCATCCCCAATCAGTTTGTAGTTATAGATACAATAAGGCTTTACTCTCCTTCTCTCCGCTCAATTTTCATTTCATACGTACGCTAGGGTGTTCGCCTCCTCCTCTCTATAGATTAGTCACCTATCTTTCATATCTAGATACGAGAAACATTTTTTTAATAATTTATCATGCCTACAAGAAGGGTCACTTCATAGGATGATGCCTCTTTTGTAAAATATTCCCCTATACAAGAGTTGGCTTTATCTCTTCATGAGATTATTAGATTGCAACGTCATAAACTAGATCCTTTGAAACTAGATGCACACTTCCAACTTCCTAAGTTCTCTGGTAAAATCAATGGGAACATTATTGTTCGAGATACTTGAAACACACCTAGGATTTATTTTTCCTAAGGTTTTCCCTATGTTTATTAGTCATTATTCCGTCTCCTATAGTTTAGGGAGAATATTCTCTTTAGTTCAAACTTTTGTTTGAGAATACCTCTTGAGGGAATGCAACACCACGATGGTTCTTACTTGGTTTCTTGACCCACCAAGAATACTTATTCCAAACTATGCCTCTTCACTAAGAGAATATCCATAGTCCATTCTAGGATACTATCGAGTCACACTCCTACTCTAGTGAAACTCTTGTATACGTAGACAATTCTTAACATAGTTTAACACAGTCTTATATAAGCATACATTCCTTGAACATGAGAAACCAAGAGAACAACTATGGAATAAACAAACACAAACACAAAAATAGTGAGGGTGACAGAAACTATGCCTAACACCTGACTAAGTATTTTTTATTGTCAAATAGTTACAATATGAGCATTATCATCTCGGTTACAACTTTGGCAGAGTCACACGACTCATTTCACCTCACCAAGACACTCATGAACAGATCCATCACAACAATACTTTTAGTCACAACCATCTCCACAATGAATTTTGGTGCACCTCAGACATGCCCACTATCACAATCTTGTTGTCCCTTCATTATTGTAGACTTTCATCAAGCTAACACAAATTTTGATTATGCCTCACACATGCCTCCCACAGACCTACCTTTTTAGACTTCCCCAAAACCTCCCAAAATGTCCCACTCTTCACTACTTGTCTTCCATCTTGACAACTCTTCCTCAGTTCATTGCCTCAAAATTGCATTGGACTTGTTCTCCAAAGCTCTTGCCCAAATGCTTCTATCATGGCTTCCTTTGGTTGTGTGCCCTTGCTCTTATAGGAACTCCAAGGGTCATTTGTGTGAAACATCATGTCTCTTGGGTGTTCCAGGCCCCTTCATGAATCCACACTCAACTGACTCATCACAGCCTTTTGTGGACCCGATGTACCCATCCAAGGGAAGACGAGTCCACTCCTTGGGCTTGCTCTCAAGTTGCCCCACCCTTGCCCAAACACAACCCAAGTCTCTATTAATCGTTCTAAGGAAAGTAAGGTGTGTGCCCCCTTGGTGCCACATGTTACCATTGTGCACCCGAGGTGCTTTTGCTCACACCCAAACGTCTCTATTCACCCAACCAATTGTTTCTTCCTTGTGTTGTCCATTCGTTTCGTGATCAAATATGCCCAAGAAAAGCATGTGCTCGATGGGTGTTGTGGAAAACCTTACAAGTAGTATCTAATATCATGTATGGGATTAAGGATAAACACTTCTAAAAAACACATAATCATATTGGAAAACTAAGTGATGACCCTAAAAGAGATTAGCTTTCTCATATATATTATTTAAATTAAAATTGTTTTTTAGTCTTAAAGTAAGACATAAACTTTTTTCTTATTAATTAAGAATTCACCTTTCTCAAATGTAAAGAAATGAGAAAGAAATAGATTAAGACCCGATACCTTTACCACCTTCAACAAAGAAAAAAAAAAAGTTATCATTATTTTATGTATTAAAAATTGTTTTATGATTTTTACATCCTCCCCACTCCACGTGCGGCCAAGTCATATATGAATAGATCAGGTAGAGACCAAACGGTATGAAGATCAAGCAAACTGATACTGAATAGACATGAAGCTCTAAAGTATTTAATGTGGCTTGGTGTAATATATAAGGCATTAATTTTTTGCACACAAGTTCTAACGTCTTCATTTATCTATAGTAAATACTCTACATTATGGTTGATAATGTTTACCTAACCATTAGCCAAATAGAATGGACAAACTGCACACAAAGGACAAATATGACCGTTATGAAGATCAAAGCATTGAAGTGGCGATAGGTTTGGAGTTTGCGCTGTAAATCGAGGCAGTGGCGGAAAACGAAGAAGTCTTTTATCATTTTATTGGAATTTGGTTATATAAGAATTTTATTGGAATCGGGTTATATAAGAATTTTGGAATTCCAATGGTTGGATTTGTATTTTTAAGTGAAAATAAATTTTAACATACTAAAAACTAATAATTAAATTCTAACAATTAAAATTTAAGATTCTAACGATTTGTAATCAAATTATATATATATATATATATATATATATATATATATATATATATATATAATCTGCGGTGATATCAACCGTCCATCTCTTTTAAATTCAAGTTGCCGCACTGTGTTTTATATTCATTATCTGTACTTTTTATACTGCCCGCAAAGGCAGTGTATATTGCCAAAAAGTCCTTCAAATTAATATGATATTTTATTTTATTATTGTTGAAAAAGTTTAAACATTTGTAATCTAGATTTTGTTTAAATTTAGATTTTTTTAACAATTTAAAAATATAATTTATCATAACATGTATAGTCTGAGTGGGTTTAATGGTTAATACAATGTGTTTCCTCTTAAAAGGTCACAGGTTCAAGGTATGTATACCTTTGTAGATTTTACCAATCAAATCGCTGGACGAAAGGGAATCCCTTATCCTACAAATAAGGAGGTCTCATACACCAATTTGGTGTGATAGCTTGACCATGACCTTAAAAATAAATTATTATTATTATTATAAGATATTATTATTAAGATAATTTAAATTAAATCATAACATATCCTAAAATTCCTAAAATTATAGATAAAACGAAACAATATTTCATATCAAGCTTCACCTTTCATCATTCCACTTTGACATGGGCCATTTACTGATAGCTCCTTTTATCTAAAGCTACAGACAATAATATTGTAAAATCTTGGCTTTGCTTAACTGTCTTGCAACTGACAGGGAATGCTTTTGTGCAGCATTGTTCATATACTTCCATTTATTCTACTGAGTAATGTAACATGTTCTGCATTCTTCAACACGGTTTCGGGTTTAGCGATCAAAATTAAATTTTCCGTAGCCGTTTGAAAAGGCTTAATTGAATTTTCCTTGGCCCTTTGAAAGGTTTAATCCTTTCTTAAAATATAATTTACAAATCGATTTAAAAAAAATATATCAATTTAAATTTAACTATTAAGGATTAAATATTTTTAGCCAATATTTTGATAACTGGTTAATATTATAATAATTTAAATTATATATTTATTTTAAAAAATTAATTAAATATAGTAGATGAAAATTATAATTTAATTGTTATACTCATGAGTATAGAAGCATTAACAAGTATCGTGTAAATAGAAGAAAATGTAAAAATTAGATTTCAAATTCTATTCTCACCTTGATTTACCAATTAGTTACAATATTTATATTTTATCTCTATCCAACACATAACCAATTTATTTAATAATAATAGATAGAAGGGACCACGACAGAACAATTAAAAAATTTAAAAATTCAAATAAGTTATGTAATTTATTATGAAAATCCTAGAACCAACACTAGTGCAGAGTTAAGGTTATATTATGATGTGGACTCTCTACAATGAATTGGAAAGTTATGTGATACTCACCACTACAAGTAAAGAATATCAGTGTACAAATTTATGACTCTCTTTATTTAAGATGGCTATGGTAGTGTTTTATTATTCACCTCTTCATATTTTAAGTTAATGAGATGCTGGTGACATGTATGGTTTCTAAAAAAAAAAAGTTAGTAGATTCACAATTTCATTTGTTTTGTATATAACAGGATTAAAAAAATAAATTTCTAAAGATATTTGAAGTTTTGAATATAAAAATAAATTTTTAAGAATTTTTGAAGTTTTGAATATAATGATTGTTCATTTTAATTTAATAAATTTTATAAAAATTAAAAAAAATTATATATTTAAATATTTGT
>JASDQU010172172.1:0-25597 GCA_032191745.1 Picea mariana
TTTAGCCAAACCTTTTCACCAATTCTCTTTTATAAAATTTATTGGGTCAACTACCCTTCACGTCCAATCTCTAAACTAGCTACCGAAAGTCACACACATGCCAAGTCACAAGACAACTCACACAAGATTCCAAGAAGAGAATCCACGGGAGGACCAAAGCCGAGCACCCAAGCGCCACGTTCCTTTTCAGGATTTTGACTGCCAGAGGAATTCTAATAAGACACTCCTTCTTTCCCCGAAGCTCGAAGGCCCAAAGTCGGGGTTCCAATCTTACACATCAAACACCGATGGGTTAAACGTTCCAACTGTCAAATGAAAACACCCTCTGTCAAAGAAAAAAAGGGCTAGAAGCCGAGCTTCTGAGTGTTCATGCGTAGGTGGAAAAGGAAGAGATAATAACATTGATGAGAATATATAGAATATAGTTGGATGGGTTTCTAAATGCATTATCATGGGCGTCCTCACCCTTGTTATCTCATTGCACGGTAACTTCTCATTGGAAAATTAATAATTCTAGATATTCGATTTGTGGTTTATTGCTCCCTTCATGGGCCTTATTACAACTGGTGTGTTAGAGATACGATGGAGCGGGGTTGGTATCGATGATCTATGAGGACATGAAAAGTTTTGGGGAGTTGGGAGTGTGTTAGCCCATGGTTTTGGATTGCTGAAGATACTTACTGGCGTTGACACGAACTTCACCGTAACATCTAAAGGTGAAGATGTTGGTCATGATAAAAAAGCGATACACATGGAATACAAGAGTGTCAACGAGAAAGAATCACATCCAGAGCTGCGTCCAAGCGCCCATAAAAATTTCAAAGTACTCGCAGATGCCAATAGTCCTCAGGATAGAGTTCACCATTGAAAAACATTTGTGAGTATAAGGTAAATGCACACAAGAAAGAATGCCCAGAAATTGTCAAAGAGTTTTTGTGGGTTATTAACAGCAATACCTTAATGTGAAAATGGTACAAAAATGATAATTCCATTGCCTCTAGTAATGAATCCAGAGGATGTTGCTGTAACTGGTGTAAATGAGCATTTGAGAAGGCATGGGAAACAAATTTTTCATGGCCGTATGGTTCTGGTTCGTAGCTTCATGAAGGTGGTGCCCAATGTCATGTATTTAATGAGCAATCCAAGAGAAAAGGGTCAAAGGTTTACTGATATAAATATGTTCAATAACAGTCTTTGGAAACTTTTTTTTTTTTTTCCCAATTGTTTCCCATATGCAGAGAAACATCTAGTGCAACGCGGACCATCCAACAAGCATTTAAATATGGATAATGATGCCAGATATGGATCTGAGTAATGACTAGAGGTAGAATTGTACCTGTGGATTTCGAGCTGCAAAATTCATAGTTTTTGGATATTTGGTGAATGTCTCAAGGGCATATTACAAACTGCTGGACAATGAGTACATAACAAGAAGAACTATCCTTATTTTTGCAACAAAGCCATATCACTAATATGAAGGATACTGGATTTGTATCTCATGAAAAGAAACAGAGCATGGCATCTTTAGCAGACATAGAAAAGTGTTACAACAATCAACAACAACAATCAGGGTGCCAATGATTATGGTAAATGTAATGAATATATGTTGAACAAAAGATAGTAAATACATCTGGGAACAAACGAAGAGTCAGACAAAGCACCAACACCTCCAATTGAAAACCAATAACATATGCATACTATTAAGATCGTATAATATTTTTTGTCAGAGGTTGTGGGTAACCCAAGGGTTTTTTCAGTTGAGACAAATTTTGTATAAATAAATAGATTGTAGATCTATTTAGGAGGGGGGGAACAGCTCGGGATCCTTTTGGGGGAGGGGTTTGTAATTCCATTTCTTTCAGCAAATATAGAACAAAATGCTAAGAGATTATATACCTTGTCACTGTGTAATTCTGTCTTTTCCTGTATTGTTTTCTCATGTTTACATTCAATCTTTCTTCCTTCTTTTACATATTTAGCTTGTAATGGCTCTAATTCAGTAATACCTCTACTATAATCAATTATTGGGTAGCTTGTCAGGTTCAACTTTTCCTCTGTTTATGCTGTGAGAAAAACAAGACCTGTAGCTTGACTGTTCATGCCTATATTACAAGTTATATATATGCACAGTTGTTTTTTGAAACTATTTGTCATTCCTCTGTTGAAATAAAGATTAGACTTATTGGAATTAGATACCTAACTCTTTGTTTCAGTCTTCTTCATCCCCTATCTTCTATCCGTCTTCCTTATTTTAATTAAATTAGGCAAACGAGGTCATGCCTCTTCATTTTTGATTTATAAATGATTGAAAGGCATGTTTCAGACCTAGTTCTAGAAGCCTCATATGACTAATCAATCAACAAATTATTATTTCATTCAAAATGTGCTAAGGCTTGGTTCTATTACAGCCTAGAGTCAACTCTTGCGACAACAATCCTTTTTACAAAAAAAATTGAGAGCACTTCCAATTGGCATAATAAAACATCAACTTCTAGCTTCTAGCTAACTTAGGAAATGTTTTGGGAACCATTGAGCCTTGGAGCCAAGTTCCAGAGTTTGTGGTCATTCAAACTCAACCAGATTCAGAGAGCACATTACAACTGTCCACTTCCATATTTCATCTGCACACTTTTAGATTTCATCTCTCTTCTTAGACTCACTTACACCCCTTCAGATTAAGGGGGTGAATGTTGTAAATGTAATCAATTAGTGTTAATCGTTGAAGGAAAATGAAACGAATCGTTGTCAAGAGTTCAAGAGACCTCTTGGAATATGAATCCAAATGTCACATCAATGTATTTATATCTGTAGAATATTAATGAATAATATACAACTCACACTTATCTAAATTTGTGTGTCCAATAAGTGGAAGAAAAGTATAGAATTTTATGCTAGGATTGAAGGAGATTCAATATTGAACTTTTAGTATGAGTATCCCCTACCATATGTGATAGTAGTTTATTATCATAGGTTTCTATGAGACCCTTGAAGAATCTATAAGAATTAGATACCATCATAGATATGATATCTCTCATTACTAAGAAATTGCCAGGGCCCACTCCTTGGAAGCATTCTTGATTTCCCATGACATATGAGAACAACTCCCAAATTACCTTAGGAACAAAAATCCAATGGGTTATCCATATTGTAGCCTAGCCATCAACATATCATCCTTTTATATAAACTATAGGAGAATCCATCATGTCAGGTGGCTTGGATTCATATTTCACTTTCCCTTTCTTGGTGTCAAACTAGGTTCTATAGGGCACCCATCAGACATAAAGACTGGGAAGAAGTCATGCAATGGAGTTAGGTAGACATAGCCATGGGATTTTATGTCTAGATGAATTTGGGCATCCTTCCTTCAATTGGGTAGATCTTCACTTTGGCTCTCTTGAACAAGAATAATAGGTTGCATGAGGACATGCAACACTTTTGGTTGGGGGGAGATAATGAAATGAGATCTTTTTTCCACCTATAACTATCTCTTTGTCAATAAAAAGAACCTATTTTAAACCCTAATTCTTATCATCATCAGTACTTTATTGTGTACATATCACAAGGTAAGGAGGATTGCAATTTATATTTCTTTCTTGTTTACATGATTAATTTAGAGAAAGTTATGAAATTACTTGTGTTTTTAGTGCATGATGAAGAATGTTGCTAGAATATATATATCTAAATAAACCTTTCTAACACAACTTGTAGCATGTATTTCAAAGGGTATCAAATGTATTCACACAATTATGACAAGTGGAGGAAGATACTTAACATTCATGGAAACAATGTAGAATATTATGACTTACTACCATTGGGGACAAAATAATATTCATGTGTGATGGCATATGCGCATTCAAGTCCAGGACATTTGAACAACTCATGCCTATTCTTATCTAGAGGAATCGATGAGTATGCCATACTTCAACCGATTCAGCGATCTGATCCTCTACTATGTAAATAGATTCACGATGCCTGCGTTCTTCAAGGTTTAGATAAACAATTTGATTGAGTTTTGTTATCATGTGAATCTCATTTTAGGAGGCTGCGATCACTTATGGATCACAACGCTCCAAATTTCGGTTTGTAATTAAAACAAACCCCTGAGAATATAGGATCCTTGTAATATCAATTTTTGAATGAAACTATACTCTGATCATGTTATATAAACATGGAAATCTCATCTTTGATGGGGGATACATATTTTTTAAGTATTGTAACACTTTTGTTCACTTATTATATATGTCAAATAATACTTGTTGTGCATGATTGTCTTTTAAGAGTGCATGGGGATTCTGTAGGAAGTGCGCAAGCCGAAACTTTGGGGGGACCCATTGAGATGAGGCACTTTGTATGTTTTTTTTGTATATGCTACAATTTAGTTTGTTTATATTTGATTTTTATTTATTTCATTTCATGTAGAATTCTTCTATTGTAGAAATATATTATTTTAGCTACAAAGTTAGGAACCACTAATGCTCGCAAGTATAATAAGTAGAGCAAMAKAAATTGTATCAAAAAATTAGGTCTATGATGATTCCAATTTAAGAGGAGCCATTAATTAGGMATGAAACAATARGTGTTTGATATTTAATTGTGGATGAATTAATTTATGTTTTCAATATTTACAAGTTTTCATTATTTCAGTCTCGCATTAGAATATTTATATCTTACTTCCAATACATTTTCTTAGAATGGATGACTTTTCTTTTCCATAGAATCTAGAAGTAATGAACATATAATTTCCATTCAGTCAATACAAGGTTCCAGTTCTATTTATACAACATATGGTGTCTTGCAAGAATTATAGAACCCTGGGTTTATGATTAAATGAACTAGTAAATTGAACTTGCCCTAGTATGGTAATTAAAAACATTGTCAATCTAATACCAAAGAGGGATTTTTGTTTTACCACACTCCTAAAGTATACTTTGGATAATATGAGTTCAACAACTATTACAATAGGCATACATAGGTTTGTTGTGATGCCCCATTTTCCCTAGTCTGATCATTTTATGATATTATGTTAAACTTTGGTTTGTGCAATGACCAATATTGGCTATAGTTGGGTTATTGATATGTTTTCTTAGAAGGTGTTGTTATTTTACAAAATTTCATATATGTATAGATACACTTATGTGTACTATTTTGTTTTCTATGACATGATATTTATATGTCTGATGAGTAAATGATTTCATGCTTGGATTAATGAGTTGAATAATTATATTGATGGTATAATTGTAAATGTTATAAGTTAACATGAGCATGGTATTTGACGGTTAGGATTCAAGTTTCGAAGTCCTATCAATCGAGCAGTAACAAACGAGTGTGAAAATATTACATGATTTGGTTTGTGGTCATCCAAAACCACCTGATTTGTTTTTGTTTTTCCTTAAACCACCACTTAGTAGAAGACTTACAACTTTTTCTAGAAAACGGTTTGTGGTTTTCCTTAAACCTCCACTTAGTATAAGACTTAAATCTTTTTCTAGAAAATTGTTTATGGTCCTCTTTAAAACAAAATTTGGGAGCACTTCCAATTAGCAGAAGAAAACACCAACTTCTAGCTTCTAGATAACTTAGGAAATGTTCTGGGAACCATTGATCCCTGTAGCCAAGTTCCATAGTTTGTGGTCATATGTAAACCACTAGATTGGTTTGTGGTCTTCCTTAAACCACCGCCACTATTTAGTAGAATACATAAACTTATGCTAGCCATTTGGTTTGTGGTCATCCAAAAACAACCAGATTCACCAGATTCACAGAGCACATTACATATATCCACTTCCATATTTTAGCTGCACACTTTTAGATTTCATCTCTCTTATTAGAGTCAATTACACCCCTTCAGATTAAGGGGGTGAATATTGGAAATGTAATCCATTAGGGTTAATCATTGAAGAAATATGAAACAAATCGTTGTCAAGAGCCCAAGAGACATCTTGGAATATGAATCCAAAGGTCACATCAATGTATTTATATCTGTAGCATATTAATGAATAATATACAACTCACACTTATCTAAATTTGTGTGTCCAACAAGTGGAAGAAAACTATAGAATTTTATGCTAGGATTGAAGGAGATTCAATATTCAACTTTCAGTATGAGTATCACCTACCATATGTAGTAGTAGTTGATTATCATAGGTTTCTATGAGACCCTTGGAGACTCTGTAAGCATTATATACCATCATAGATATGATATCTCTGATTACCAAGAAATTGTCAGAGCCCACTCCTTGGAAGAATTGTTGATTTCCCATGACATATGGTAACAAATCCAAATTTGCTTGGGAACAAAAATCCTATGGGTTATCCATATTGTAGCCTAGCCATCAACATACCATACTTTAATGTAAACTATAGGATAAGACATCATGAGAGATGGCTTGGCCTCATATTTCACTTTCCCTTTCTTGGTGTCAAACTAGGTTTTATAGGGAACCCATCAAATGAGAAGAATGAGAAGAAGTCATGCAATGGACTTAGGTAGACATAGACCTGGGATTTTATGTCTAGATGAATTTGAGCATCCTTCCTTCAATTGGGTAGATTTTCACTTTTGTTCTCTTGAACAAGAATAATAGGTTGCATGAGGACATGCAACACTTTTGGTTGGGTGGAGATAATGAAATGAGATCTTTTTTCCACCTATAACTATCTCTTTGTATATCACAAGAACCTACTTTAAACCCTAATTCTTGTTACCATCATTACTTTGTTGTGTACATATCACAAGGTAAGGATGATTTCAATTTATATTTCTTTCTTGTTTACATGATTAATTTAGGGAAGGTTATGAATTTAGTTGTGTTATTAGTGCATGATGAAGAATGTTGCTAGAATATATATATCAAAATAAACCTTTCTAACATATATCGTAGCATGTATTCCATAGGGTATCAAATGGATTCACACAATTATGACAAGTTGAGGACGATACTGAAAATTCATTGCAACAATGGAAAATATTATGACTTACTACAACTGGGGACAAAGTATTATTCATGTCTGATGGCTTATGTGCATTTAAGTCCATGACGTTTCAACAACTCATGCCTATTCTTATCCAGAGGAATCAATGAGTATGACATACTTCAACTGATTCATCGATATGATACTCTACTATGTACATAGAGTCATGATGCCTGCGTGCTTCGAGGTTTTGATAAGCAATTTGATTGAGTTTTGTTATCATGTGAATCTCATTTTAGGAGGCTGCAATCACTTATGGATCACAACGATCCAAATTTTGGTTTGTAATTAAAACAAACCCCCGAGAATATAGGATCCTTGTAATATCAATTTTTGAATGCAAATATACTCTGATCATGTTATATAAGCATGGAAATCTCATCTTTGAGGGGGGATACATATGTTGTTAGTATTGTAACACTTCTCTTCACTTAATATAAATGTCAAAGCATGCTTGTTGTGCATGATTGTCCTTCAAGAGTGCATGGGGATTCTGTAGGAAGTGCACAGGCCGAACCATTGAGGGGACCCATTGAGGTTAGGCACTTTGTATGTTTTTTGTATATGCTATAGTTTAGTTTGTTTATGTTTGATTGTTATTTATTTAATTTCCTGTAGAATACTTCTATCGTAGAAATATATTATTTTAGCTACAAAGTTAGGAACCACTAATAGTTGCAAGTATAATAAGTATAGCAAAAGAAATGATATCACAAAATTAGTTCTGTGATGATTCCAATTTAAGAGGAGCCATTAATATGGAATGAAACAATAGGTGTTTTATATTTAATTGTGGATGAATTAATTTATGTTTTCAATATTTACAAGTTTTCATTATTTCAGTCTTGCACTAGAATAGATATATCTTACTTTCAATACATTTTCTTAGAATGGATGACTTTTATTTACCATAGAATCTGGAAGTGATGAACATATAATTTCCATTCATCCAATACAATGTTCTGGTTCTATTTATACAACATATGGTGTCTTGCAAGCATTATAGAACCCCGAGTTGATGATTAAATGAACTAGTAAATTGAACTTACCCTAGTATGGTAATTAAAAACATTTTCAATCTGATACCAAAGAGATATTTTTGTTTTACCACACTCCTAAAGTATACTTTGGATAATATGAGTTCAACAACTATTACAATAGGCATACATAGGTTTGTTGTGATGCCCCATTTTCCCTAGTCTGATCATATTATGATATTATGTTAAAATTTGGTTTGTGCAATGACCAATATTGGCTATAGTTGGGTTATTGATATGTTTTCATAGAAGGTGTTGTTATTTTACAAAAATTCATATATGTATAGATACACTTATCTATACTATTTTTTTTCTATGACATCATATTTATATGTCTGATGAGTAAATGGTTTCATGCTTGGATTAATGAGTTGAATATTTTATATTGATGGTATAATTCTAAATGTTATAAGTTAACATGAGCATGGTATTTGATAGTTGGGATTCAAGTTTTGAAGTCCGGCTATCAATCGAGCAGTAACAAACAAGTGTGAAAAGATAGCATGATTTGGTTTGTGGTCCTCCAAAACCACCTGATTGGTTTTTGTTTTTCTTTAAACCACCACTTAGTAGAAGACTTGCAACTTCTTCTAGACAAAGGTTTGTGGTTTTCCTTAAACCTCCACTTAGTAGAAGACTTAAATATTTTGATGGAAAATAGAATATGGTCCTCTTTAAAACAACATTTGAGAGCACTTCAAATTAACAGAAGAAAACATCAACTTCTAGCTTCTATATAACTTAGGAAATGTTTTGGGAACCATTGAGCCCTGGATCCAAGTTTCATAGTTTGTGGTCATATGTAAACCACTAGATTGGTTTGTGGTCTTCCTTAAACCACCACCACTATTTAGTAGAAGACATAAACTTATACTATCCATTTAGTTTGTGGTCATCCAAAAATAACAAGATTCATCAGATCCATAGAGCACATTACAATTGTCCACTTCTATATTTCAGCTGCACACTTTTAGATTTCATCTCTCTTCTTACACTAACACACCTTCAGATTAAGGGGGTGAATGTTGAAAATGTAATCCATTAGGGTTAATCGTTCAAGGAATATGAAACGAATTCTCGTCAAGAGTCCAAGAGACCTCTTGAAATATGAATCCAAAGGTCACATCATTGTATTTATATCTGTATCACATTAATGAATAATATACAACTCACACTTATCTAAATTTTTGTGTCCAACAAGTGGAAGAAAACTATAGAATTTTATGATAGGATTGAAGGAGATTCAATATTGAACTTTGAGTATGAGTATCCCCTACCATATGCGATAGTAGTTGATTATCATAGGTTTCTACGGGACCCTTGAAGACTCTGTAAGCATTAGATACCATCATAGATATGATACCTCTGATTACCAAGAAATTGTCAGGGCCCACTCCTTAGAAGCATTGTTGATTTCCCATGACATATGGAAACAACTCCCAAATTACCTTAGGAACAAAAATCCTATGGGTTATCCATATTGTAGCCTATCCATCAACATAGCATCCTTTTATGTAAACTATAGAAGAAGACATCATGTCAGGTGGCTTGGCCTCATATTTCACTTTCCATTTGTTGGTGTCAAACTAGGTTTTATAGGGCGCCCATCAGATGAGAAGAATGAGAAGAAGTCATGAAATGGACTTAGGTAGACATAGCCCTGAGATTTTATGTCTAGATGAATTTGGGCATCCTTCCTTCAATTGGGTAGATCTTCACTTTCGTTCTCTTGAACAATAATAGCATGTTGCATGAGGACATGCAACACTTTTGGTTGGTGGGAGATAATGCAATGAGATCTTTTTTCCACCTATAACTATATCTTTGTCTATCACAAGAACCTAGTTTAAATCTTAATGCTTGTCATCATCATTACTTTGTTTTGTACATATCACAAGGTAAGAAAGATTTCAATTTATATTTCTTTCTTGTTTACATGATTAATTTAGGGAAGGTTATGAAATTACTTGTGTTTTTAGTGCATGATGAATAATGTTGCTAGAATATATATATCTAAATAAACCTTTCTAACACAACTTGTAGCATGTATTTCATAGGGTATCAAATGTATTCACATAATTATGACAAGTTGAGGAAGATACTGAACATTCATGGAAACTATGGAAAATATTCTGACTTACTACCATTGGGGACAAAGTATTATTCATGTCTGATGGCATATGCACATTCAAGTCCAAGAAGTTTCAACAACTCATGCCTATTCATATTCAGAGGAATCAATGAGTATGCCATACTTCAACCGATTCATCGATATGATCCTCTACTATGTAAATAACATCACGATGCCTGCATGATTCGGGGTTTTGATAAGCATTTTGATTGAGTTTTTTTATCATTTGAATCTCATTTGAGGAGGTTGCGATCACTTATGGAGCACAATTCTCCAAATTTCGATTTGTAATTAAAACAAACCCCCGAGAATATAGGATCCTTGTAATATCAATTTTTGAATGCAAATATACTATGATCATGTTATATAAACATGGAAATCTCATCTTTCAGGGGGGATGCATATTTTTTTTAGTATTGTAACACTTATCTTTACTTAATATACATTTCAAAGCATGCTTGTTGTGCATGAATGTATTTTAAGAGTGCATGTGGATTCTGTAGGTGTTGTGCATGAATGTATTTTAAGAGTGCATGTGGATTCTGTAGGAAGTGCACAAGCCAAACCTTTTAGAGGACCCATTGATTTGAGGCACTTTGTATATTTTTTGTATATTCTATAGTTTATTTTCTTTATGTTTGATTGTTATTTATTTCATTTCCCGTAGAATACTTCTATTGTAGAAATATATTATTTTAGCTACAAAGTTAGGAGTCACTAATGGTTGAAAGTATAATAAGTAGAGCAAAATAAATGATATCACAAAATTAGGTCTATGATGATTCCAATTTAAGAGGATAAATTAATAAGGCATGAAACAATAGGTGTTTGATATTTAATTGTGGATGAATTAATTTATGTTTTCAATATTTACAAGTTTTCATTATTTCAGTCTTGCATTAGAATAGATATATCTTACTTTCAATACATTTTCTTAGAATGGATGACTTTTCTTTTCCATAGAATCTAGAAGTAATGAATATATAATTTCCATTCAGTCAATACAAGGTTTTGGTTCTATTTATACAACATATGGTGTCTTGCAAGAATTATAGAACCCCAAGTTGATGATTAAATGAACTAGTAAATTGAACTTACCCTAGTATGGTAATTAAAAACATTGTCAATTTGATACCAAAGAGGGATTTTTGTTTTACCACACTCCTAAAGTATTCTTTGGATAATATGAGTTCAACAACTATTACAATAGGCATACATAGGTTTTTTGTGATGCCCCATTTCCCCTAGTCTGATCATATTATGATATTATGTTAAACTTTGGTTTGTGCAATCACCAATATTGGCTATAGTTGGGTTATTGATATGTTTTCATATAAGATGTTGTTATTTTACAAAATTTCATATATGTATAGATACATTTATGTGTACTATTTTATTTTCTATGACATGATATTTATATGTCTGATGAGTAAATGGTTTCATGCTTGGATTAATGAGTTCAATATTTTATATTGATGGTATAATTGTAAATGTTATAAGTTAACATGAGCATGGTATTTGACAGTTAGGATTCAAGTTTAGAAGTCCTATCAATCGAGCAGTAAAAAACAAGTGTGAAAGATATCCTGATTTGGTTTGTGGTCATCCAAAACCACCTGATTGGTTTTTGTTTTTCCTTAAACCACCACTTAGTGGAAGACTTAAAAATTCTTCTAGATAATGGTTTTTGGTTTACCTTAAAACTCCACTCAGTAGAATACTTAAATATTTTTCTATAAAATAGTTTATGGTCATCTTTAAAACAACATTTGAGAGCACTTCCAATTAGTAGAAGGAAACATCAACTTGTAGCTTCTAGCTAACTTAGGAATTGTTATGGGAACCATTGAGCCCTGGAGCTAGGTTCCAGATTTTGTGGTCATACATAAACCACTAGATTGGTTTGTGGTCTTCCTTAAACCATCACCATTATTTAGTATAAGACATAAACTTATGCTATCCATTTGGTTTGTGGTCATCCAAAAACAACCAGATTCAGAGAGCACATTACAACTGTCCACTTCCAAATTTCAGCTGCACTCTTTTATATTTCATCTCTCTTGTTAGACTTACTTACACCCCTTCATATTAAGGGGGTGAATGTTAGAAATGTAATCCATTAGGGTTAATCATTGAAGGAATATGAAATGAATCATCGTCAAGAGTCGAAGAGACATCCTGGAATATGAATCCAAAGGTCACATCAATGTATTTATATCTATATAATATTAATGAATAATATACAACTTACAATTATCTAAATCTGTGTGTCCAACAAGTGGAAGAAAACTATATAATTTTATTCTAGGATTGAAGGAGATTCAATATTGAACTTGCAATATGAGTATCCCCTACCATATGTGATAGTAGTTGATTATCATAGATTTCCACGGGACCCTTGGAGACTCTATAAGAATTAGATACTATCGTAGATAGGACATCTTTGATTACCAAGAAATTGTCAAGGCCCACTCCTTGGAAGCATTGTTGATTTACCATGACATATGGGAACAACTCCAAAATTACCTTAGGAACAAAAATCTTATGGGTTATCCATATTGTAGCCTAGCCATCAACATAGCATCCTTTTATGTAAACTATAGGAGAAGACATCATGTGAGGTGGCTTGGCCTCATATTTCACTTTCCCTTTCTTGGTGTCAAACTAGGTTTTAAAGGGCACCCATCAGATGGGAAGAATGAGAAGAAGTCATGCAATGGACTTAGGTAGAAATAACCCTGGGATTTTATGTCTAGATGAATTTGGGCATCCTTCCTTCAATTGGGTAGATCTCAACTTTGGTTCTCTTGACAAGAATAACAGGTTGCATGAGGACATGCAAAAAGTTTGGTTGGAGGGAGATAATGAAATCAGATCTTTTTTCCACCTATAACTATCTCTTTGTCAATCACAAGAACCTAGTTTAATCCCTAATGCTTGTCATCATCATTAATTTTTTGTCTACATATCACAAGGTAAGGAGGATTGCAATTTAGATTTCTTTCTTGTTTAAATGATTAATTTAGGGAAGGTTATGAAATTACTTGTGTTTTTAGTGCATGATGAAGAATGTTGCTAGAATATATATATCTAAATAAACATTTCTAACACAACTTGTAGCATGTATTTCATAGGGTATCAAATGGCTTCACACAATTCTTAAAAGTTTAGGAAGATACTAAACATTCATGGAAACAATGGAGAATATTCTAACTTACTACCATTGGGGACAAATTATTATTCATGTCTGATGGAATATTCACATTCAAGTCCAGGATGTTTCAACAACTCATGCCTTTTATTATCTAGAGGAATCAATGAGTATGACATACTTTGGTTGATTCATCGATCTGATCCTCTACTATGTAAATAGAGTCACGATGCATGGGTGCTTTGGGGTTTTGATAAGCAATTGGACTGAGTTTTTTTATCATGTGAATATCATTTTAGGAGGCTGCGATCACTTATGGATCAAAACGCTCCAAATTTTGATTTGTAATTAAAGCAAACCCCCGAGAATATAGGATCCTTGTAATATCAATTTTTGAATGCAAATATACTCTGATGATGTTATATAAACATGGAAATCTCATCTTTGAGGGGGTATACATAGGTTGTTAGTATTGTAACACTTATCTTCACTTCATATACATGTCAAAGGATGCTTGTTGTGCATGATTATCTTTTAAGAGTGCATGGGGATTCTATAGGAAGTGCACATGCCGAACCTTTGAGGGGACCCATTGAGGTGAGAAACTTTGCATGTTTTTTTGTATATGCTATAGTTTATTTTGTTTAATGTTTGATTGCTATTTATTTAATTTCTTGTAGAATATTTCTATTGTAGAAATATATTATTTTAGCTACAAAGTTAGGAACCACTAATGGTTGCAAGTATAATAAGTAGAGCAAAAGAAATGGTGTCACAAAATTAGGTCTATGATGATTCCAATTTAAGAGGAGCCATTTATAAGGCATAAAACAATAGGTGTTTGATATTTAATTGTGGATGAATTAATTATGTTTTCAATATTACAAGTTTTCATTATTTCAGTCTTGCATTAGAATAGATATATCTTACTTTCAATACATTTCCTTAGAACATATGACTTTTATTTTCCATAGAATCTAGAAGTAATACTTTGGATAATATGAGTTCAAAAACTATTACAATATGCATACATAGGTTTGTTGTGATGCCCCATTTTCCCTAGTTTGATCATATTATGATATTATGTTAAATTTTGGTTTGTGAAATGACCAATATTGGCTATAGTTGGGTTATTGATATGTTTCCATAGAAGGTGTTTTTATTTTACAAAATTTCACATATGTATAGATACACTTATGTGTACTATTGTTTTTTCTATGACATGATATTTATTTGTCTAATGAGTAAATGGTTTCATGCTTGGATTAAAGAGTTGAATATTTTATATTGATAGTATAATTGTAAATGTTACAAGTTAACATGAGCATGGTATTTGATAGTTAGGATTCAAGTTTCGAAGTCCTATCAATCGAGCAATAACAAACAAGTGTGAAAATATAGCATGATTTGGCTTTTGGTCATCCAAAACCACCTGTTTGGTTTTTGTTTTTCCTTAAACCACCACTTAGTAGAAGACTTACAACTTCTTCTAGACAACGATTTGTGGTTTTCCTTAAACCTCCACTTAGTAGAATACTTATATATTTTGCTATCAAGTAGTTTATGGTCCTCTTTAAATCAACATTTGAGAGCACTTCAAATTAGCAGAAGTAAACATCAACTTCTAGCTTCTAGATAACTTAGGAAATGTTCTGGGAACCATTGAGCCCTGGAGCCAAGTTCCAGAGTTTGTGGTCATACGTAAACCACTAGATTGGTTTGTGGTATTTCTTAAACCACCACCACTATCTAGTATAAGACATAAAATTATGCTAGCCATTTGGTTTGTGGTCATCCAAAAACAACCAGATTGACCGGATTCAGAGAGCACATTACAACTGTCCACTTCTAGATTTCAACTGCACACTTTTAGATTTCATCTCTCTTATTAAACTCACTTACACCCCTTTAGATTAAGGGGGTGAATGTTGGAAATGCAATCCATTAGGGTTAATCATTGAAGGAATATGAAACAAATCGCCGTCAAGATTCCAAAAGGCCTCTTGGAATATGAATCCAAAAGTCACATCAATGTATTTATATCTGTATCATATTAATGAATAATATACAACTCACACCTATCTAAATTTGTGTGTCCAACAAGTGGAACAAAACTATAGAATTCTTGAAAAACAATAACAAGTTGGATGAGAACATGAAACACTTTTGGTTGGGGGGAGATAATGAAATGAGATATTTTTTCCACCTATAAATATCTATTTGTCTATCACAAGAACCTAGTTTAAACCCTAATGCTTGTCATCATCATTACTTTTTTGTGTACATATCATAAGGTAAGGAGGATTGCAATTTAGATTTATTTATTGTTTACATGATTAATTTAGGGAAGGTTATGAAATTACTTGTGTTTTTAGTGCATGATGAAGAATGTTCCTAGAATATATATATATATATATATATATATATATATATATATATATATATATATATATATATATATATCTAAAAAAACCTTTCTAACACAACTCATAGCATGTATTTCATAGGGTATCAAATGGCTTCACACAATTATGACAAGTTGAAGAAGATACTGAACATTCATGACAACTATGGAGAATATTATGAATTACTACCATTGGGGACAAAGTATTATTCACGTATGATGGCATATGCGCATTCAAGTCCAGGATGTTTCAACAACTCAGGCCTATTCTTATCCATAGGAATCGATGAGTTTTCCATACTTCAACCGATTCATCTATATGATCATCTACTATGTAAATAGAGTCACGATGCATGAGTTCTTCGGGGTTTTGATGAGCAATTTGATTGAGTTTTGTTATCATGTGAATCTCATTTTAGGAGGCTGTGATCACTTATGGATTGCAATGCTCCAAATTTTAGTTTGTAATTAAAAAAAATCCCCGGGAATATATTGTTGGGTATGTGTTATATTCTTTGCATGTGTGTGTGGGTGTGGGTGCGTCAGATATGACAATTGCGTCTGACAAGGTTCGGGGCAGCACCCCAAATTTTTTTTTGGGCAGTTTTTGCTATTTTAGCAGATTTGTAAATTAATCCCGGATTAAGGGATTAGGGTTTTGGTATCTACAGAATACCTAAAAACATTGTATATATTATATGGCGAATGGTGAAATTCGATATAATGAAAATAAGAAAGGTTTTCCCGGTTGAGGGTTTCCGATATAAAATCTCTATGTACTCTGTGTATGAGCCATTGATTAATTTCTGTATTGCTTAAGAATCTATATGCATTGCTTTACTTCGCAGGTTTAAAACTTACATATATGATCCTTGTAATATCAATTTTTGAATGCAAATATACATTGATCATGTTATATAAACATGGAAATCTCATCTTTGAGGGGGGATACATATGTTGTTAGTATTGTAACACTTCTCTTCACTTAATATACATGTCAAAGCATGTTTGTTGTGCATGATTATCTTTTAAGAGTGCATCGGGTTTCTGTACGAAGTGCACAGACCGAACCTTTGAGGGGACACATTGAGGTGATGCACTTTGTATGTTTTTTGTGTATGCTATAGTTTAGTTTGTTTATGTTTGATTTTTATTTATTTCATTTCCCGTAGAATACTTCTATTGTAGAAATATATTATTTTAGCTACAAAGTTAGGAACCATTAATGGTTGCAAGTATAATAAGTAGAGCAAAAAAAATGGTATCAAAATAATAGGTCTATGATGATTCCAATTTAAGAGGAGCCATTAATTAGGTATGAAACAATAGGTGTTTGATATTTAATTGTGGATGAATTAATTTTTGTTTTCAATATTAACAAATTTTCATTATTTCAGTCTTGCATTAGAATATATATATCTTACGTTTAATACATTTTCTTAGAATGGATTACTTTTATTTTCCATACAATCTATAAGTAATGAACATATAATTTCAATTCATGCAATACAAGGTTCTGATTCTATTTATACAACATATGGTATCTTGCAAGCATTATAGAACCTCAGGTTGATGATTAAATGAACTGGCAAATTGAACTGACCCTAGTATGGTAATTAAAAACAATGTCAATTTGATACCAAAGAGGGATTTTTGTTTTACCACACTCCTAAAGTATACTTTGGATAATACGAGTTCAACAACTATTACAATAGGCATACATAGGTTTGTTGTGATGCCCCATTTTCCCTAGTCTAATCATATTATGATATTATTTTAAACTTTGGTTTGTGCAATGACCAATATTGGATATAGTTGGGTTATTGATATGTTTTCATAGTAGGTGTTGTTATTTTACAAAATTTCATTTATATACAGATACACCTATGTGTACTAATTGTTTTCTATGACATGATATTTATATGTCTGATGAGTAAATGGTTTCATGCTTGGATTAATGAGTTGAATATTTTATATTGATGGTATAATTGTAAATGTTATAAGTTAACATGAGCATGGTATTTGACAATTATGATTCAAGTTTCGAAGTTCTATCAATCAAGCAATAACAAACAAGTGGAAAGATAACATGATTTGGTTTGTGGTCATATAGAACCACCTGATTGGTTTTTGTTTTTCCTTAAACCACCACTTAGTAGAAGAGTTACAATTTCTACTAGACAACGGTTTTTGGTTTTCCTTAAACCTTCACTTGGTACAAGACTTAATTATTTTGTTAGAAAATAGTTTATGGTCCTCTTTAAAACAAAATTTGTGAGCACTTCCAATCAACGGAAGAAAACATCAACTTCAAGCTTCTAGATAACTTAGGAAATGTTTTGGGAAGCATTGAGACCTTCAGCCAAGTTCTAGAGTTTTTGGTAATACATAAACCACTAGATTGGTTTGTGGTCTTCCTTAAACCACCACCACTATTTAGTAGAACACATAAAATTATGTTAGGATTGAAGGAGATTCAATATTGAACTTTCAGTATGGGTATCCCCTACCATCTGTGATAATAGTTTATTATCATAGGTTTCTACGGGACCCTTGGATACTTTGTAAGCATTTGATACCATCATAGATATGATATCTATGATTACCAAGAAATTGTCAGGGCCCACTCCTTGGAAGAATTGTTGATTTCCCATGACATATAGGAACAGATCCAAATTACCTTAGGAACACAAACTCGGGTTCTATTGATGAAACAAACTTTGAAGGATACACAGTTTGAATATGATGATCCCATTCTAATATTTTTTGATAACACTAGCGCCATAAGTATTTCAAAGAATACAATGATGCACTCCAAGATGAAACACATTCCGATCAATTTTCACTTTCTACAGAAAAAGGTTGCAGAGAAGAACATCAATTGGGACAAAAGAGAAGATCATAGATATCTTCACCAAACCGCTTCTGAGGGAAGATTTTGATTATATCCAACAGAAACTTGGAGTAGTTTCTTCCCCACAGTGATTTTTGAATGCTTTTCATATATGTCATGGATTTACGTGAGGAAGCACCATTGAGGAAAAAAAAAGGACAGTACAGAAAAGGGGAGCATCTGAAAGGACAGGTCAGAGAGGGGGAGCATCCCCAAAGGATAGTTCAGACAAGGTGAGCAACCCCAAAGGGAAGATTCCCTTTGCCATTGATGTCAAAGGGGGAGAGAGAGTAACCAGAGGTATGGTCACAGGGATAGATTGTATGGTCATAGGGGAAGCATGAACATAATTATTGCTATGCCATCAGTGTTGCATCAAAGTGTTGCCATCAATTCCAAAGGGGGATATTATTGATAGATTGGGTTTGTTTTCATTGATGTAAACCTTTGAAGCAAGTTTTATAGCCCTAGAGGTGTGTTTAAGAAAGCCAAATTTGTTCAAGGAATATGGACATGAAGGGAAATGTAATTGTAGGTAAGACTATCATAGATGTATAATACATGTTGTTCTGTTTACAGTGATATGTGGTATGTCACGTGTTTCCTCACGGTTAGGGAGATGTGGATTTGTGAAGTTGGAGGACCCTCAAAGAATCATTTAGAAGTTCCTAGAAGGTCAAAAAAGAAGTCAATAACTATAGAAGATCCTAGAAAGTCATCAATAAGGTTGCTAGTCAAGGTGGTTGCAACTAGAAGTTAATTATGGGTAAAGTTGTTGCAACAATAAAATAATTAAAAATAAATTAGTTGCAACAAGAAATTGTGAGTTTACTAATTATGGGTAAAGTAGTTGCAACAAGAAAGTGGGTTATCCTTAGAAGAAGGAAGATGGGTAAAACAGTTACAAGATGGCCCCTAAAGGAAGGCACTTGAAAAACATAAATAAAATATCAAGAGACTCCCATTAGCACCTATTGAGCACATTGAATATATATCTTGTGAAAGGATATTGCAGGTACTCATTGACATATTTGAGGTAGTGAAAACTTGAGGAAGCGAAGGAAGAGAGACGACAAAGTTCATGACTGCAGAGGAGAACGTGAAGATATGAGAAAAAACTAATTAGGGTCATCCCCATGGGTCAAATAGTAATTTTCCCGTGAGGCGTCCCCGTGAGTTTCCTATAACATATCATGTGAGGACCCGCGAGAAAACTAGCTTTGTCATGTGAGGCACTACCAGATTTGAAGGATGAGAGGTTTTTTAGGTTCCAAAAGCTGAGGAGAGGCTATAGGAAAGTGTGGCAGTGTTCAGGTATATTCGAGTTCTCAAAAGAAGTAAAATGTATGTTATATGATTGTTTGAAGTTTTTTTTAATGATTGCTCGAGGTATGATCATGGGAGATTGAGAATTTTCCCTTGAGAGACTATTGTCCATATGGTACATGTTGTATGAGGCAGGTCTATAGAGGAAATTGCTAGTGCACTTGTTGTTTGTATTTGGCACACATTATTGGGTATATTGTTGAGACATATCTTGTATCCTTTGGTACATCTTTGAAGGTTTTTTGTTAATATGTGTTACTAAAGTTATTGGTACAGATTGAGGTTGCATAACAGTAAGGGTTTGATGCATGATTGATGTGAGGGTTCACTAGACTTGGCTTATGGATGTTTGTATATGTATGGCACATAATTTGAGAGACATGGTTATACATGGTTTGAGCTATACAATTGTGAAAATGGGTATGATATCTATGTGATCAGATCTGATTGGTTGATGAGATTAATGTGATAGGTTGTTGGTACAGGTTGTGACAGTTTGTTGATATAGGATGGTAACATTTTATGTGAAATGTTTTATAGTGATGAGTTTCACATGAACATATTCACAGTGACAAAGTTACAATGGTGATAACATTGAATGTGGCAGTTATATTTCAGGGTGGAAGGATAGGGTAAGGAAAGGGGGTTGTAGCCTCCTTCCAATTGGTGCCGAAAAACTAAAGGAGTTGTAGCTTCCTTCATGTTGGATCTTGAAAATATAGGGGGTTGTAGCCTCCTTCTGGTTGTAGCTGGAAAATAAGGAAGTTGGTGCTTCCTATGAATGTATTTATTTTGACATATAAAAAAATAATTCAATGGTTTTCTCCTGCATTGGGTTTCCATGTAAAATTTTGGTGTATTGTGTGGCTGTTCATTGTTCACTATTTATTTATACTTATCACGATGTTTTGAATGCTATTGATGAACTGTTCTTAAAGTTAAACAATACATATTGTGGTTAAAAGTAATAAAAGTGATCATACTATTTCACCCCCCTCTCAGTATTCCAACAATTGGCATCAGAGCCGGTCCTTCAAAAAGTAGTATAACCATTGGAAGGAGATCATGGACTACGCTAAGATTGGAGTACCATATTTTGAAGGTCAGAACTATGAATTCTAGAGTAGACAGATGAAAACATATGTGCATGTACATAGATTCGATGTTTGGTGAGCAGTAGTAGATGGATACAAAGCACCATCCACTCCCCTGACAGATACAGATGGAAAGAAACTTGAAGATAATGGTGAAGGAGGTAAGTAACCAAAATATGTCTCAAAAGGAGATTTGTTGGTGAAAGAATGGAGTGATTTATTGTAGGAGTGTTGAATGCAAAATAATTTCTCATCCCATGTCTTTGGATGTTTTCTACTGTATCCTCTCAACAATTGTACCAACATTCAATTGAAAATATTAGTTTATCCATCTGTCTAGGGATGAAATGTAGTGGAATACCTTATCTTGGTATCCATTCTCTCCCAAAGAATTATCCAAAATCTACCCAAGAAACTACTATCTTGATCATATATAATGGATCTTGGAAATCCAAAATGTACCTGTTAGCTCCCAAAATGAACCCGTCCCTTTGGTCACATTTTGTGATGGATAGCATGGCTATTGGTAGTTTTCTCAGTTCATTTTTGAGTTTTTCTAGCTGCAAAACTTAAGTTTTGGTTTTTGTTTTAGAAATAAGATGACCCACAAAAGTCTTCTTTTCAAAATTTTCATAATTTGCTTTCAACAGCTAACGTGTGTCCAAAAGATGAGTGTTAGCTGGTGAAAGTGGCGAATTTCAACAACTAAGGAGCATCTCTCATAGTTCCGTGCACTGGTGAAAGTGTTGAATTTCAAAATATCCAAAGAATCATTGTCACGGGTTGTGCGCTGGTGAAAGTGAAGACTTTCCACAGCTACAGAGCAGTTTTCCATAGGATCATGCGCTGGTGAAAGCGGTAAGTATTAACAGCTAAGGGGCATTTTCCATGGGCTATTGGCTGGAGCAAGCGGGAATCACGTGCATTTTATCCACGTTTCTAAAATCCAATGATGATACGATCATCCCACATCATGCAAATCCAAATGATGCGCTGATGAAAGTGGGTAATGATGGAGACTCAGTTTTGCCCATCAAAATAGGATTACAATGCAGATCTTGTTCAGTGACGCATGCTGCACACTCATGGCTCCGAAAATGGTAATTTCGAATACAGCAACTCAGGTACAGAGGCTATACTATCGGGTTGACAACATCAAATCAGATCATTGCTTCCATATCAAACATTGTTCACGAAGGTTTGTTAAAGTTTCAAATGTTAAAAAACAGAGCCGAATCTCGAGTGCTTTCAACAACGCAAAACCTCGGCTCGAACAACAGTTGCAGGGGTTGATATACAAAATTGTTGGGGTTTTCAAGCTACAGAATGGCGAGGAGACGCAATGGTTCTCTACTCAGAAAATAACTGGACAACCTATCTTTTTTACAGACACATCCCGAAGTCCAGAAACAAATTTCTAAACGCAGGGTGTATTGAATTCATTGAGAGGTTGCAAAATGGTTGCCNCAGCAACCAGCCTACCAAGATCAGGCCAGAGTTGGTTCAAAACCACTGCCACCAAAAAACTTGAATTTCAGAGCTTATTTAAAGGAAGAGTTCAAGCACAACGCATGGAAGAAGGGCATGCCGGTTTCCTATCTAGAAGAGGAGTGGCAGGAGCTGTTTAAGGGCATTCAACTCTACATTACCTCAGAGGGCAGGTACAACAAACTCATGATGTATCATTTTAAGCTCCTGGACCATTTCACAGGCAAGACCCTCCTCAATTTACCTTTTTTCCTACATAAGAGTTTAACTAAGGTTTGCAAGAAGATCAGGGCTCAACCGTTGAGCAAGAAGAATACTCTATGTCAATTTGGCCTCATTAAATTGATCATTCTGGAGGAATTAAAACAACAAGGAAGGAGCTGGCAACATTTTCTATTCTGGGAGGGTTTTGAAACACAGACTCAGCTTGTAAATGAACAGGGGAAAGGTTCAAAGAAACAATTGACTCCTCAAAGCAATTCGAGGAAGAGGAGGACCCTGCCAGGACCTCCAGAAGACATAATCTCTGGAGTGAAGCCCCACAGGTCGAAGAAAAGGTTAAGCTTTGAGACCACTACAGAACAGCCCACAGAGCAAACTACAGAGAAGAGAACCAATATATTAAACTTGCCCTATACAAACTCAGAATCAGAGCAACAAGATCAATGCCCTGTCACCAAGAGCCCTAAGAAGTCAACTGAGTTTGCACAAAACTATGAGACCTTCACTCATACAGAGGAAGGGGAAACATCAAAAGGCTCTAAGTCAAAGAAATCTCAGAAAATAAAGCATCTGAAAGAGGTAATCACTCAGCAAGAGGTTTTGGAACGGGTAATCAAAGAAAGGTATAAGAAGTTGTCTGATAACTTCGCTAAAACCAATGCTGTGTTTGAGAGATTGGCTCGGGAAAGTGTTAAAGAGAAGAAAAGAAAGCAAAAACTCACCAAAGATTACAATAGTCTATGGTGGCTTGCAAAACGCCTTAAAAGGCAGATAAGAAGATTGAAACAAAAACAAAAGCAAAAATCTCATCCAGATCTGAAGGTACTTGCTCAAGTGGTTGTTAATATGCAAGGTGAGAAATCAGAGACACACTGAGTTTCGATGGAATCACAATTTTGAAGGTGAAAACTCGTTTTGGGCGCAGTTAGGGCTTTCACCAGCGCAAAGCGATATTTTATGACCCGTTAGCTGGTGAAAGTCAGTGCTTTCACCAGCTAACCAGCGAAATATTAAACGAGTTAGCTGTTGAAAGATGGAAAAGCATTTTTTGAAGCCAAGGACAAAACATGTCATTTCTCACAGGTTTTGAAGGAGTTCCAGAGTATCAAGGGAATGAAAATTGCTTGCAAAGGATTCAACATCAGAGATTTGAGGGAATTTTTGGAAACCACATGTAAAACAAACTTCCTCAAATATCGACCATGAACGTTGGAGAAATCCAACTGTCAAGACAGGTGTTTTGCCACATTGCATCACATCAAATATTCCAGGAGCTAAAGGATGCAGATGGCGAATTTTTGAGATTGAAGACAATTCGAGTGCTAAGTTTAGTTGTTAAGTCTTTATCTTCAAGTTGTTTAGTTAGATTTGAATTGATTTTATTAAATACAGATCCATGTTTTTAGGATCTGTAAAACCGATTGTAAGAGGCTATAAATGCCTATTTTTGATATGAGATAAGGGTTCAAACTGGGAGATATTTTATGCCATTGTATAGACTCTTTTTACAGAAATAAAGTTCAGTTTTCTTTTGCCTTCAATATCAGACTTGTCCATCTTTCCTTTTCTGTACTCTGTTTCAGTTTATTTCAGTTCATGAAGACTGTTATCTCTTTATTGAGCTCATAGACTTGAAATTAAAGGATCTCTCTCTGTCTTGCATTCATCCCTACATTCATTTGTATTTGGCAAATCAAGAGTAGTGTTCTTCATCCGCCTTTAAAATTACTTAATCTGATATTTGTTTCCTGAAAGAACTGTTTCTTTAGATGTGTGATGAGTTGTTTATTTCATTGATCATTGAATACCCCATTGTCCCAAACATATAAAAACCATTTTTTTAAGTTACCAAGCATCCTTAGCCTACAACCCTAAGGAGTTTCTTGGAGTGATAACAAATTGGCGGCGTTGCCGGGGAGATGAAATTCAAGCTCTGCTCTCCTGGGATACGACACAGAGCTGATCTTTGATGATAGACAAAGATTAGACACTTTCAGTTGGTTGTAATCATCTATCTGGCGACTCCACAAGTTCATCTTGGCTCCTAAGAGGATCAGTACTAGGGCGAATCCTCAAGAATCACCGATCACACCAGTGTCCAATCCAGAATCAATTCTCAGAAAGGGAAAGACGATTCAAGGTCAAACTTCAAGAGCAGATCCAAAAGGTAATCCTCTTTTCAGTTCTGGAAAATATACTACAGAAAAATTTGAGTTCTTTTCAGAGAACACTGATGAAAAAACAACTGTAAATTCTGTAGAAGAGCAAACTCTTTTTTGATCATCCGAAAAATCCTAGCGATAAAAAATTGAGAGACTATAATTTGATTGAAAAAACATCTTATACTTTAGAAAGAAGCCATAGTTCTTCTTCCCTTGAGTCTTTCCACTCTCAACAACAAGAAGGTCACTTGAACATTTATACTAGCCTCCTTGCTGTTGAACATCTCCTCCAAGAGCTATCTGCTAAGGGTGAAGAAAATTTAGCTGGCCAGCTTGCAAATTTTTACAGAGCCTCTTACCAGACCTCTTTCCCATTAGAAGATTCACCTCTTTCATGTTCCTCCAGTGTTTAAGACTTGAAGAAGAAAATATCATTTTCCCCACCTCTGATAGCTATGGCTGCACCACCTCCTTTGACTAAAATGCAACAAATCCTAGCTGCTAGGTATGCACCACTCATATTGCCAAATCCAGTAGTAGCCATGCCAATGGGAGACTATAAAAAATATATGCCTAAATTCACAGGTGAAGGTGATGTGTCTGCTGAAGAACATATTGAGGCTTTTTACAGTTATGCAGAGAACCTTAATATTGAACAAGAAGATGTTTGGACACGAGTTTTTGTCCAAAGCCTAGATGGTCATGCTAGGAAATGGT